>SKCR01046071.1:0-92768 GCA_019454045.1 Zanthoxylum bungeanum | reverse complement strand
TAGCAAGCATTATCCGAATGGATTTAATCATGGCAATGGGTGAAAAAATTTTCATCGTAATCGACACCATGTCGTTGACGATACCTTTTCGCTACAAGCCTAGCTTTGTACGTTTGTATGTTGCCATCCATGTCGTTCTTCCTCTTGAAGACCTATTTGCAACCAATAAGCTTTACGCCTTCTGGTGCATCAACCAGTGTCCAAACTTGGTTGGTGTACATGGAATCCATTTCAGAATTCATGGTATCTTGCCATAAACCGGAGTCGATACCTTGTATCGCTTCCTCATACATAGTCGGTTCGTCTTCCTCAATAAGATTAATATCTACATGAGGTGAGATCAGAAACCAATACCTCTCAGGTTTTTTTCTGACTCTCTCCGACCTACGTGGTTCTTGTGTATTCGAAGATTGTGGTACAGTTTCATCCCTAATGGACTGTTCATGTTCCATTAAGGATTCTGTGCCAGGAACAGTATCACTCCGATTTTCTTCGAGTTCTACTTTCCTCCCACTTATCACTTCATTTAGAATTCCTTTTCAAGGAAAACCGCATGTAGAGCAACAAATACTTTGTTCTCTTGTGGGTGATAGAAGTAATATCATTTGGTTTCCCTAGGATATCCTACAAATAGGCATTTATCCGATTTGGGTTCAAGTTTGGTACCTTCCAAACGTTTGACGTATGCCCAGCAACCCCAAATCTTCAGGAATGAGAAACCCGGTTTCTTTCCGTCCATATTTCATACGGAGTCTGTTGAACAGACTTTGACGGAACCTTATTCAAAATAAGTATTGCACTGTTCAATGCATATCCCCAGAAGGAAATAGGTAGCTAAGTGCGACTCATCATAGACCTTACCATGTCTAACAAAGTTTGGTTTCTCCGTTCGGACACACCGTTTAATTGCGGTGTTCCGGGTGGAGTCCACTGTGAAAGAATACCATATTCTTTAAAGTAATCAAGAAACTCATTGCTTAAGTATTCGCCACCACGATCCGACCGTAATGTCTTAATACTTTTACCGGTCTGTTTTTCTACTTCGTGTCGAAACTCTTTGAATTTCTCAAAAGTTTCCGACTTGTGTCTCATAAGATACACATAACCATAACGCGATGCATCATCCGTAAAGGTTACGAAGTATTCATATCCACCTCTAGCCTGGCTAGACATGGACCCACAAATGTCACTATGAACGAGGGCTAACAGTTTGGTGGCACGTACATCTTTACCGCTAAAAGGTGATTTAGGCATTTTGCCTAATAAACAAGATTCACAGACGTCATATGAATGGGATCAAATCCGTCCAAGTACCCACTCTTCGAAAGTGTGGATATACGTGTCTTGTTTATGTGTCCCAGACGACAATGCCACATATAAGTTTCATATTTGTTACTTACTTTAAGCCTTTTGTTTATTACATTATATGTTTGAGATTGATTCATATTCAAAATATAAAGACCATTATTTACATCAGCAGTGCAAATTTCCATATCATTTTTATACATAAAACACCTAGTGTTTCTAAATACAAAAGTATACCCACATTGGGCTAACATAGATACAGAAATAATATTCCTAGTCAAACTAGGTACATAATAACAGTCTGTAAGTTTAAGTACATGCCCCGAGGGCAGTTCCAAAACAAAAGTGCCAACGGCCAAAACGGTGACTCGTGTCTCATTTCCAACGCGGAGGTCAATCTCTCCTGAGGCCAATCTCCTGCTAATCTGCAGATCATATACATCAGTACATATATGATTACCACAACCAGAATTAAAAATCTAATTTTTAAAACTAGTAGTAGACATGTTTATTTCTATAACAAACATACTTGAAGCCGGTGCCTTGTCCGCTTTGATTTCCTTCATGTGTGCCTTGTACTCGCGGCAGTCACGCTTCTAGTGACCCCGCTTGCCGCACTGCAGACATACATCTTGGGATTTGTCCTTACCCTTCCCATAAGGTTTTGACGATTTGGCCTTGCTTTTCTTCTTATTCTTCTTCTTCTTCTTCTTCTTCTTCTTCTTCTCTACAAAATAACACAAAACACATCAAAATATTCATAAAACTCAAGAAACTATACAAAATATTAGGTCAATTGAGTGGGAAATAGTGATACATTTACCACTCGTCACCCATACCTCTCAGGTTATTTTCGGACTCTCTCCGACCTGCGTGGTTCTTATGTATTAGAAGATTATGGAACAGTCTCATCCCTGATGGACTGTTGTTGTTCCATGAGGAGGTCGGCGCCAAGAACAGTATCACTCCAATTTTCATCGAGTTCTACTTTCCTCCAACTTATCACTACATCTATGAATTCCTTTTCGAGGAAAACTGCATGAAGAGCAACAAATATTTTGTTCTCTTGTAGGTTGTAGAAGAAATATCATTTTGTTTCCTTAGGATAACCTACAAATAGGCATTTATCCGATTTGGGTTCTAGTTTGGTACCATTCAAACGTTTAACATATGCCCAGCATCCCCAAATCTTCAGGAATGAGAAACTCGGTTTCTTTCCTGTCCATATTTCATATGGAGTCTGTCCAAGAGATTTTGACGGAATCTTATTCAAAATAAGTATGGCACTGTTTGATGCGTATCCCCATAAGGAAATTGGTAGTTCAGTGCGACTCATCATTGGCCTTACCGTGTCCAACAAAGTTCAGTTTCTCCGTTCGGACACACTGTTCAATTGAGGTATTCAGGGAGGAGTCCACTGTGAAAGAATACCATATTCTCTCAAGTAATCTTGAAACTCATTGCTTAAGTATTCTCCACCAGGGTCCGACCGTAATGTTTAATACTTTTACCGATATGTTTTTCTACTATGTGTCGAAACTCTTTGAATTTCTCAAAAGTTTCCAACATGTGTTTCATAAGATAGACATAACCATAATGCGATGCATCATCCGTAAAGGTTACGAAGTATTCATATCCACCTCTAGCCTAGCTAGACATGGGCCCGCATACTCAATATGAAAAAGGGCTAACAGCTCGGTGGCACGTACACCTTTACCACTAAAAGGTGTTTTAGGCATTTTGTGTAACAAACAAGATTCGCAGACATCATATGAATTAGGATCAAATCCGTCCAAGTATCCATTCTTCGAAAGAGTTGATATATGAGTCTTGTTAATGTGTCACAGACGACAATGCCACAAATAAGTCTCATATGTGTTACTCAATTTGAGCCTTTGTTTGTCATGTTATATGTTTGAGATTCATTTATATTCAAAATATAAATACCATTATTAACATCTACTATACATATCAAAATATCATCTTTATATACAAAATACCTAGTGTTCTGGAATACAAAGGTATACCCGCATTGGGTTAAACTAGATACAGAGATGATGTTCCTAGTCAAACTAGGTACAAAATAACAGTCACCTAATGTAATTACATGCCTCGAGGGAAGATTCAAAACATAGGTGCCAACAGCCAAAACGGTGACTCTCGTCCCATTTCCGACTCACAGGTCGATCTCTCATGAAACCAGTCTCCTGCTAATCTGTAGATCCTGCACATCAGTACATATGTGAGTGCCACATCTAGAATAAAAAATTCAATTTTTAAAACCAGTAGTGGACATGTTTATTTCAATAATAAACATACCTGAAGCCGGAGCCTTGCCCGCCTTCACTTCATTCATGTGAGCCTTGTACATACGGCAATCACAATTTCAGTGACCCCATTTGCCACAGTGTAGACAGACATCTTGGGATATGTCTTTAGTCTTCCCAGAAGACTGTGATGATTTAGCCTTGCCCTTTTTCTTCTTTTTCTTCACACCCCCAGAAGCCTTCGGCCAAGCCTTGGCCTTTTTGAGATATCAAAGTAAGATGCGCCTTGCGCTTCTTGGCTTTCAGAAGCTCTGGCTCTGCCTCTTTCAGCATCACCATTAACTCTCCATAGTCTTTTTTTGGTTCATCATATTATAGTTCATGACGAACCCGCCCCAACAATCGGGCAGAGACTGTAAGATCAAATCTATGAAAGTCTCGGCCTTGAAGATAATGCCCAACTAACCTAGCTGTTCGATGTCAACAATCATCTGCGACACGTAGAGTTCGACAGATGTACCCTCTGACATACGTGAGCGAAAGAGCTTCTTTTGCAATTCGTACTTCTGAGATCTAAGATTAGATATGTGAAGATCCTTCAATTTCAACATCATGTTATAATGATCCAATCCCTTGTTTTGACGACGAAATAGGGGAGTCATTGCAGCAAGCATGACGGATTGAGCAGTAGAGTTATCACATGATGAGTCTTCTAAAGCTCATGTTCTATTGTCTGCTCAACTCCAGGCTCAGGCCCGAGAGGTTTCTCTATTAGATAGAGTAACTTCTCAGCCCCGAAGACTATCATGAGATTCATCTCCCAATCTGAAAAATTGGAGCCGTTAAAGACATTGTCACCCATGATGATATCCCTAACGCTAATCTTTCCAGCCATCTTGATTGTTATAGTCCAACTATCCAATCAACGATTTTGGGTACACTCAAAATGTAATGGTTACTAAGTCCAACTATATAACCAACTACAAGTAAAGTAGTGTTTAGTACAGTCCAACTTTACAAAGAAAATAATAAAAAATATTAGTCCAACTAATATATGTAATGACGATAAATAATAATAGAGCGCAAATTAGCGAGTATTAAACGAAATTGCAAATTTAATACTAGCCTCCCACTATTTTTCGGTGAGCCTTTAACCCTCCGTTGAGTACTCGGGAAACCTAGTTTCATAGTGGGCTAGGATCTCGTTAAATAATACACAACCTTGACTTTGGCCAACAAGCTGTATAAAACTTAACTAGGTAGATCTCTAAGATCAATTAGATCTCATCCAATTCCTAGATCCGGTGGGTGGACCTCCAAGTCCAAAACATATATCTAATATATTTCATAATCTGTTTCCTCTGAATCAACTAAGTCTTGGCTTTGGCTCAACAAGCTTAATGATTCCAGTTAAGCGCGACTCATTGACAGTGGGAAAGATTCGTAATCCACTTCGATGAACAAGAAGTGACCTTGACTTTGGCCTACAAATCACAACTGCCCAAGACATGCGATATATAACAAAGCTTTCATGGTTCAAACACATCCGCGATGGACAATGATCTTGGCTTTGGCTAACAAATCAAAGTCAATCTTGGATCTTGAAAGAGAACCACTCAATGGAAGGAAAAATGCTTAATATTAAAGTGAGGGTGTTTTTCGTAAATTGGCAACCAATTTATTATCTTTGATTAGGTCTCATCATAAACCCTTAAACATGCCTTCTAAAAGCATAATAAGGTGCGATAAAATTAATAATGATATGCGGATGGATATATAATACAATTTGTTCCTAGAACAAATCTCTCTATTTCCTCTCTCCTGCTAGCACTTTACATTCTTCTACCCAATTACATAATACAATAAGAAACCTCATTTACATTGAGGGGAATTGGTGAGAAAAGAAATACAAAGAGTATATGAGGTGATAGACTGGACACGCAGGTCCAATTTAAATAAATATCATATTTATAACAATTTCCAAACTTGCCCCACCCATCTAATATCCTCCGATATACATTATTCAACAAATACATTCAAGTATTCACACAAAGTATGCTGTCAATCAATCTAATCCAATTAATTAATCTTTAATTAATGACCATCCAATGTTCATACAACGATTTGATTTGCGCGAGTCCAACTCGTTTAATAATAAATACTCAAAGTAAGTATTCTTGAATTATATCGAACTAAAATTTTAAATCCAATTTAAATTGTATCCGATACTAATTCATTTTTAATTCCAAATTAAACAATTACACTTATAATAGTGCATTTTAGACTTGGATTCCAAATCCAATCCAATTGGGTCTCAAATGCCCAATTAGCATTCAATGCCAATTCAATTAAATCCAATGGGCTTTTAATTAATTCTTTAGGCATGGGCTTTTGGCCATTATGGATCCAACCCATAATGCATTGGCCCATTTAGGAATCACCATATGCCAAAAATTAATTTTGGCCCAATTAAATTATAAAAGGCCCAAAATTCATATTTGGACTTTATGGAAATGGTTAGGCCCAATTAGATCCAACCCAATTGTCCAAAACCATATTTGGCCCAACCAAGCCCATTAGCCCAAATACAACAAATTAGATTAATACTTTATTCCAAGTATCATATTAATCCAATTAAGTGTAATTAACACAATTAATTAATTAATCTAATATTTCCAAAATATTAATTAATCTAATTAATCATGCTTAATTATTCCAATTCATGTCCAACACAAATTGAAGCAAAATCAATTCTTCCAACATGCTTCATACTCACGGCAATAGGCAAGAAGTAACATTCAATTTTGATTTCAATCCAATTAAATCAACAATTAACATTCATTTCATGCCAATAACACATCCAATTGTTAAATTTCAAAAATTCACCATGAGCAATTCCTAGGGTAAATTCGGCCATGATTAAGGAATTGGGGAAATTTGATCTAATCAATTTTTTCACAATCATTGATGCACAACTCTAAGTCATCATCATATAATCACAACCAAACACTCAATTTAGAAATTTACATGCTCCAAGCAAAATTCCCAAATTAAAGTTAAGAACCTTAGAATTCAAATCAAATTTAGATGGCTCTAGATACCATTGTTAGTGTCCTACACATGTCACAAGATCTCTAAATATGATTTGTGTGTGAATTATCAAGTAAAGTTCCGGAAAAAAACTTACATTGATCGGTGGAGAAAATCAAAATTTCTTTGAACGGATGATGAAACTCCAAGCTTTGTTGGGTTCTAAACTCTTGGGTGAGTTTCCCTATCACCTTGATACAACTCTCCAAGTGCTAACTTGAACAAAATTTTGAAACAAAATTTGCTTCCAAGAAGAAGAGAAGTCACGGCAATGAGAAAGAAAAGAGAGAGATGAGTTTTTCCAAATTCCAATATTGGTATATTGTTTTCCAAAAACTAGGTTGGTGTAATGAAAAAGAATTCATTAAATGCAAGCCAATTACTCACATCAAGCTTTGACAAGTTGATGTAAGTGAAGTGGGTCCCACCACTTTTAAATTCCAAATTTAAGTTGGCTTCTCTAACACACAACTAGACTTGGGCTCGGGTTCGGGTTCGTTTAATTCTGAATTAACGAATTTACCGTCGCGACATAATTAAATCCAATTTAATTAAATAATTATGCCTAGTACAATTATTACGATAGTCGCTTACGAATTAATTCCAAATTAATTCGTTTGCCCGAAATAAAATCCAATTTTGATTTCGCATTGAAATCCAATTTCAATTAATATATCCGATATATTATTTAATCGATTAATTCTAAATTAATCGCGTACTCTCTTCTATACGAATTTAATCCCAGATAAATTCTTGTTGCGATTAATCCCAGATTAATTTTCTCTCTCATAATTAATCACAGATTAATTTTGTTCGAGTCAGATGTCATTGGTAAATCTTTAGGAAGCGACATAAGAGATTCCTGGATATGTTGGCAGTAAATACGGTCATCAGACTATCTGTTTCTCACCGATTTACAAGACATGGTTGGCTTCTAGCAAAGCACTGTGCCTACCCAATTCTCCAGAAATATTCAACGATGAATATATAATCTGTATTAGACGTAGTATACAAAGTATTACGTAATACGATCCGGTATCGGATGTCACATGTTAGGCCTAGGGTTGGCGCTGTGTCTGTCCCGTACGAAGCATATATCGAATCTCGCATAACTAGTCTCTGTAATCGGATAGTCATGACCTAGTCATACTATCCCGATAGCTGCAGCATTTAAGAGTACTAGTACCGTATCCTGCGTGACCATCATCTCCATATGACTGAAGTGATACTCCCATCTTGACATCACATCCAATACACTACGATTCTCAATAAACCCAGTATAGGCGTAACAGAACCTGTTGAAGCTCCGGACGACCAATACCAAAGTAAACTGATTGTCGCAAGTATTAGCGATGCAAGTCTCAGGTTAAATATCACATACACCTACCCTGATTCGGATTCCCATAGACACATAGTCATACTACAAATGGGACTTCGAGGGTGTCTATCCAGAGCGAAGCTGTTCCCGGTCTAACGGCTAACAGAACCTCTTATCACACTTGCATAAGTATCCAATACATAAATATATGAGAACTATGTCGTTAAGCTTCCATAACTCGCACAAGTGTAATACTAGTTTATTCCGCATTATCGATGTCCAGTCTCGATAATACTACGACTATGGATATTTAATGATTAAACTGTTCGTGGATTAATACTGTCTCATAGCTTATTAATCTGATTTAACCATATGCACTTTTATCATTAATAATCCAAGTAATCCAATTACATAATGATAAAATAGAAATTTCCTTTTGTCACATAGTTAATTTGTACAAAAACACAATGTCTTTTATAAATAGTGATGCTATGGGTCGTAATTGTCCAATTTGAAGTTGAGAAGGTGTTTGGTGAAATGCGTGAGAGAGGGGTAGAAGCAGATGTTCATGTGTATACTACGATTATTAGTTGGAATTGTAGAGTAGGAAAATTGAGAAGAGCTTTCGCTCTATTTGATGAGTTAACTGAGAGAAGCATTATTCCGAATTCTCATATTTATGGGGCTTTGATTTCTGGTGTTTGAAAGGCTGGGCAGATGAGGGCAGCTGAAATGTTGGTTCAAGACATGCCAAGACAAGGGATTGATGTGAATGAAGTGATATTCAATACTCTTATGAATGGGTACTGTAAGAAGGGTATGATAGATGAAGCTTTAAAGGTGTTCGCGCTCATGGAAAAGAAAGGTTTTGAGTCTGGTCCTGTTGTTTATAATACAATTGCCAGCGGGCTGTGTAAATTGAAACGATTCGGAAAAGCAAAGGAGTGGTTGTTCACTATGATAGAAATGGGTCTCCCTCTAGATACGGTGAACTTCACTACTTTGATTGACATATGTTGCAAGGAAGGGAACCTAGAAGAGGCAAAATGGGTATTTGAAGATATGAAGATCAATGGAGTGAGACCTAATGCTTATACTTACAACACTCTGATTCATGGTTACAGCAAGAAAGGGAATATGAAGGAAGTTTATAGGCTAAAAAGTAAGTTGGAAGCCAATGGGATGATTCCAGATGTGTACACATACACATCACTTATACCAATTAACCGATTACAAATCATAATTTGACTTTATATATATTTTTAATTAAAACGAAATTAAAAATTTTACCTTCTGCCTCTAATGAGTGTAGTTGTAGACTGCTTTTTGATGAATTTAAATTTATCTTCTATTGTTAAACACATATATGTTTGTCTTTTTAATGAATTTAAATTTGTATTAATGTGTTAATGTGAATTGTTATTTGTGGAGATTTTGGACTGGTTAATAACCGAATTAACCAAAACCGATCGAAAATTAATGGTTAGGTTGGTTCATGGTTATGTGTCATCATATAATTAAATCGATTGAATATTTACTTAACCAAATAATCTCAGTTCGGTTAAAAAATCAAAGATTAACCGACCGATACACACCCCAAATGTCAATTAAGGTCTTTCCTCATTTCATTTGACATGACAACATCATTTGGTGAAGACTCAAAACAAGATATTTTTACATAGAAATTCCATAAAAAAAAAAAAAAAATGTAATTACAAAGAAGCTAATTCTTCATTGAAACACATGCAAGGGGAAAATAGATGATGTAGAAGGTAATTCAATTACATATTATTTATATATTCATCTGCATTTTAAATGATACAACTTTGGTGCATTTGAAACCTCACGGAGGCTAGTTTATACTCATGAGTCATGACCTTAAAGCTTAAAGTCACTTTACAAGATAAATACAAAACAGCTATGTCTTATATTTCTAAATAAGCAAATCTGCATATCCATCGACTGCCTGGGTGCCTAGGCACTGCTTGAGCCTGTACAAAGCTCGACTCTCCAGCTGCCTCACCCTTTCCTTGGATAATCCAAATATGTTGCCTATTTCAGACAGTGATTTTGGATTTCCATCTTCAATGCCAAATCTTAGCCTTATTATACGCCTTTCTTTTGGATTGAGAATGCTCACAAGGTTGCGTATATGCTGCCTCATCAATTGCTTTTGCACATTGATGTCGGGGATCTCAACCCGAGTGTCTGCAGTAATCTCCTGCAAGTGTAACAAAAGAAATGTATAATTCTTTACATATTACAAGGATTGTTATAATGCTCGTATTTATTTTTTTCACCAGACAAAGTTAGGAGGATTGATTCGATTGAAAGGTAAGTTAACTTAATAAAAAGAACATCAAGAAGACAAAAACCAAAAGTGTGGTTAAACTACACCTCTAATAACTTTGATGCCCCATTAATCGTTACTCTTGGGATTAACAATGGTATTATAAAATCAGTAATGACAAGTATTCATTAATAGCCTGAATAAGTTGCAACATAAACCGATGTCTGTCTTTAATCAATTTATGAGAACAATATCCATTTGTTTATGAAACTCTTGCCACACAAAGTGACTACAACTGGGTTATTAAACACCACAGAACATTTTGCAACAAATATGTGTCATCCTGTATTCAATATGTAGACTACCATGTTCAGATCATCATATTCCCAAATTTGCTCACAAATTAATTGTAAAAAACGGGAAATAGAAACATGAGACTTTGCAATCTAAGTAAAAAAGACTTAATATAACATTATTTTGAGTTGGTTAATATACTCCAGATTCTCCTAAGCCTCTCATACGACTTCCATGATCAAAAACAAGTACAATTAGGTAATACCAGATAATAACAAAAGAAACATTCTTCCATGATCATAAACGAGTACATTTAGGTAATACCACATAATAACAAAAGAAACATTACCTGAAAAGTGGTACCTTGGTCTGCCCAGACAGGTTGTTGCATAGAGAGTGGCATTCTTGTCATGAACATCAACCTTTCCAGCTTCTCAACAGTAATTCCAACACGCTTTGCCAAGTCTTCTTTCTTTGGAGAATGATTTCCTTCTTGAATACATAATCTCTTTGCTTCCAGTACCTTGCTCACAAGAGTATACATATTCTCCTGCAAATATTAAATAAATTCCATCACAGGGATATAAAGAGGCTTGCTATATATAATAAGACTAGAATAATTTTGATAGATTCAATCCCATTCAATTATTTTTTAAAAAATCAAAGAAACAAAAAGCACATAACTTTCAAAATATAAATAAGAGACAAATTGAATGTCATTACCGGCAAACGGATTGTCCTGGAATGTTGAAATATGGCCTTCCTAATTGTTTGTCTCACCCACCAGTAGGCATAGCTGGCAAATCGACAACCGGCTTGGGGTTTGAACTTCTCAACACTCTTCATAAGCCCCATGCTTCCCTCCTACAAGATTTTCACAAAAGTAACAGATTTTTATATTAATTAATGTTATGTTATTATTATGTTTTTTCACAATTATCCAGACATGTTTCTGTATGAAATATCAAAGTTAATTTGCCACAAAGTTGTTTGAGAAGAGAACTTACATTTTATAAATGCCAAATCAAACAAAACCAAACAATAACATTTCATTTCTATCCCCGTGTTCTACTTGCAATTTTAAAAAAAAAAATGTAGAGTAGATGACAGATCAAGAACGACAATTTGATCATTTGGTTTGCTAAAAGTTCAATATAACAGTAACCACAGCTTCGGGGCAAACAGCAAGCAAGAGACAGGATTGAATTCCATTGTTTGTGCAACATTGAAAAAAGTGTGAAGTTCATATAAAAAAATAACTGAAGATGTTTATAAGGTAGCAAGAAACCGTTAAGTCTGAACTTGAATCACATCAACCCAACTCCTTTAAACACTGACAAGATCAAACCAAAATACGTGCCAAACAAAACCACCAAAGCCTTAAATCCTTTATCTTTGGTGCCTGAAACTAAGGGTGGCCACCGGTCCGGTTCGGTTACGAACCGGATAATTCCGGTTCGGTACGGTTCCGGTTCCGGTCCCCTTTTTTTTTAAATTTATTTTAATAATGATTTTTTTAAAAAAATAAAAATAAATTTTAAACGGTTCCAACGGTTCCGGTTAGAACCACTGGATTTTGGTTCGGTTCGCTGGATTTTGGTCCGGAATCGGAACCGGTTGGAATCGGAAACGTCCGGTTCCAACCGGTTCGGTTCCGGTTCCGGTTCCAAACCGGAACCGTGGCCGGGTCTACTTGAAACCTCCTAAGGCAGAAGTTGCAGCAGTCAAATATTGAGTATTCGATTAAAATAACACAGTTCACATGACTATTCTTGTCAATGATACGGAACAACAAAAGCCATTTTCCAAAATTAAATATCACTTGGTTAACCTGCAATAAATCATGAAGGCTGATACCACGGCCTTGATATTGTTTGGCAACATGAACAACCAAACGTAAATTTGCATTGATCAGCTTTTCTCTGCTGCTGTTACCAGAGTGAAGTTCAGACTTCAAGTCCCGACAACTTAGTCCAACAGCTTCAGCCCATTCAATCAAGGTGGGCTCACGACCAAACTGAGATTGAAGCTTACTCTTCTCCTTCTCTAATTGTATTAAATCCTGTTACATCATATTCCATGAATAAGACCCTTACGAAGTTGCTCATTTTAAAACTATAAATAAAATATATTGAAATGCACCTGTATTTGAGCAATCAATTCAGACTCTTCTTCAGCTGTCAAAAGTTGTCTTGTTTCAGGACCCCACAAAAACAATCGGAGAGGATCATTATGATCAAACCCTTCACTTAACTTTTTCTTCACAGCAGCCTTTCTAGTAGCATAAGTTTCATGAACTGTTACTTGTGGTTTAGAAACTCTTCTTTTCTTGGACCTTCTTTCCAAAAACCGGTTTGACCTAACCGTTTTCACCTCCTCAAGTGGAAAGGTCAATGAACTAGTGGAACCCAAACAAAAAATAACAGTCAACAGAGAAATTGAATTTAAAATGAGATTAGAGAAACAGAACAACAATGCAATCAACTAGAATAACAACCTGGTCAAAGATATATCAGTAAATTCCGCTCCATTTAATTTTGGGTTCTCAGCTAACAAGACTGCTTCTTTTGAGGCTGACAAGGCCTTCCTAGCAAGGGCAACCACATTAAATGGTTCAACATCCATAGGTTCCTCGGTATCGGTTGTAAGCAACTGCATAGTCAAGGACAAGGAAGGATCTTCCCCTGTTTGTATGGGTGGCAACCTGAAAGAAAATTAAAAATCAAATAATAAAATTGCAGTGACAATAAGTTAACCAATCAGCCAAAAAAAAGTATTTACATCCATCTTACAAATTCAATGATTCTTTCCAGTGAAGAAACTGGTGTTCAAGGTCCTGCACTAGTTGATCCAAGTCACCTGAGTTCTTTTCTTCAAGAAAAAAGGTCTCATTATCCACCTGCCTCCTGTCACTTGTTGCCTGCAATGGGACATAAGGAAAACATGATCAGAAATAATGTAGCAGCTGTGGCAGACTGGCAGGAAGAGAAACAAACAAATTATTAACTGAAGAATGTATCTGCATATTACTAATATGCATTTTACTCGCAACAAATGTCTCACCTGTGATGTTTTGTCTTCCTTAAACAAGTGTAAGAGAGGCCTATACTCATCACGCTGTTCTCGCAAAAGAACAGAGGTAGGAAACTGTTGAGCTACAGAAGAAGTTGGAACAGAAGCAACTGCAGGGGGTGATTGTTCATTACGCATCAAAATTGCAATGTTATGCATAAAACAAACAAGAAATTATTAAAAAAGAAAAATCACCATAAATCTCTAATTAACTCTGAGAAAATCAAGATATTTATCAATGTAATAATGAAAATTGTCAAACAAATACTATCATTCATTTCAACAAATAAATATACAAGAATGGTGACAGGAAGAGTTGGAAGTAGCTCAAGAACTTGAAACCTCTCAATCAGTACTGAGGTAATTTCTATGTCTCCCTACAATCAAGGTATATAAGTATATAACACATGAACTGATGTAATGAAGCTTTGGAACTTTGTTTGAATGGGGCGATATGCCGTTCGAACAAAAATTCCAGTGTTGATTCATTCGAATGGGTCGATATGCCATTCGAACAAAAATTCCAATGTTGATTTCGTTCGAATGGGTCGATATGCCATTCGAACAAAAATTCCAATGTTGATTTCGTTCGAATGGGCTATCGTATCGTTCGAACGACCGATGTCCTATTATTTGTTTTACGGGTTTTTCTATTTCTATTTTAATTCAATAAAGCCCATAAGCTTTAGGGCGGCCAAGAAAAGTTACCTAGGGTTAGTTTATGTTTCTAGTTTCATACTAAAGGGTTCTTAAACCCTCATTGTTGCTTAAGAGTTAAGACTTTGATTAATAATATTTTCTTTGAGAAAGTTGGTTTCTTGGTTATGTTTCGGTGTTTACCATTTATCTTTTTACGTATACATTTCATCATGACACACACAAATTTATGGAAGCAATTAAGTAACAAGCAAAACAACACACTAAGATCCCCTGCAGATATCCCATTTATAAATGAAATCATAGAATGTAATCATGCTTCAAAAAAATTCATCATCATAAAAAGAACAAGAAGATAAAATGTAACTGGGACTACGACAAAGGGTACGGATGGTATTGAGGTACTAACGAATAAAAATTCATGTTTAGCAAACTCCTGATCTCTTGTGCTATGCAATTACAAACAGACCCTAAAATAAGCATCAACATATATAACAAGAACATCACGTTAAGTAAAACAAATTCAATGCAAACCCAATAACACATACTTAAACAACAATTCATAAAAATTAAGTGTGCCAAATAATTCCTCTAACAGCCAACTGGGCAGCAAAATTAACATAAAAGGACATAAAAACAATAACACAAAAAGTAGAAAATTTACCTGAAGAAGAAGAGAGAGTGTGTGTTGAGGTGGGTTCGTGAAGGAAATGGAGGAGGTGAAGCTAACAAATTTCGTCCAGCCTCCATTGAAGATAATATCATAAGTGGAAGTTTCAAGTCCTCTGACAAACAATACAACGACAATATGACATGGGTATGTTCTTGTTCCTCAATGTAAGAAAATGAGTTATGTGGTGATAATTTTTGTTTTTTTAAAAGATAAAAAAGAAAAAACAGAGAAAGCTCCACACTGCTTTCAGAAACTATATCACCACCTCAAAATTTGCCAAGCCAGGTTCTTTGAAAGGATGAGGTTCGAATGGGCTTTATTTAATTTCCATTTTCTTTTTGGATAATAACGTCAGGATCCCTGGCTTTTAATAAACTATAAAAGAAGAATATACTTTGTGAAATATTAGGGGTGGCAATTTGGGTCGGGATTCGTTTATTCGTTCGATTCGATTCGCTTTAAAGCGAATACGGATTTGAAAAAAATGGATTCGTTTAATAAATGGGTCAATTCGATTCGATTCGTTTCATAAACGAATCGAATACAATTTAAGATCATTGATTCGTTATTCGTTTAAGATTCGTTTTATTATTTTTATTTACTAGTTCTTGTTAATTTTCAATTAAGATTCGAGAAATTATAGCTAATTACCATAGAAAATGTAATATTTTCGATATTTGGTGAGGTATTTTAGTAAATATATTAATTACATATTTCATATGTATATATTTATAAAAAATTAATGTAAATCAAGTGTGATAAATTATTTTATTAAATAATATCATAACTAAACGAATATTCGTATTCAATTCGTTTAATAAACGAATCGAATACGAATCCTGATATTAGGATTCGTTTAATAAACGAATCGAATACGAATCCATCACATCTTGATTCGATTCGTTTAGGATTTGATACAAATTCAATTCGTTGATTCGTTTTGCCACCTCTATGAAATATTATATGTGTTGGGGTTGGTGCTCAGAGCGCCAATTCCCGATTGTATTTCTGTTAAATACTTCTGTAAAATATTATTATTATGAATAATATATGCAGTTTCTATAATATAATCTATCTTTCTATATGGTAAAGACGTAATGACCCTAGAATGATTAGTCATGATACAGTTGCAAAAGCGTCGCAACGGATATTGAGTTGTATCATGACGTTGTTTTTTTCAGACAGTTCCTGGTCAAGGTTTACACTACTTGGTCAGTATAGTAAACCCGTTGAGACCGGTACATGTCGTATACTGGAATATATGATTCCAATGGTTTCTCAATGAACCATTAGTCTTGGAGACTAGTATAGACGTGTAGGTTGTTTATAGCGGATATAAACACTGAACGACTCACCGGAGATTCTTAATGGATGGTACACCAGCGTCAATAAGAATCTTCTTGGGTTGAGTAGCACTTGTGATTCTTAGACTTGAGATGCCATTGTGGGCACATGAGACATCTTCTACACTTAGACGGCAGTCACGTCACCGATCTATTTAGATCAGACCTCCGCCTGTTCGTTGGGTGTAGACAGATCCTCAGGGTGTCATATGTGTATCAATATAGGATCCGTCAGTTCTGAGTATCAGAGCATAGGTAGTCCATATGATTAGCAATCAGATAAAACCATGGGCCCGTGGTAAAGTTTAGAAGCTAATTCTAAACATTCTTTTTGAGATTGCTAATAGAATAGTCGACTGGATAATCCCGATAGAGATTTGACGTTTACATCTATATCTCTGGGATTTATCCAGATACCTGTGACGGAGGAATTATACATTTGCCATGACCTCGACCTGTGGTGGTTCAGCGAGATTATCCGTGATCGTCATACTACGGGTGGATAGATTATGGAACAAAATTTGATTTTCGTGACGGATATACCTGAACCTAGAGAGTCTCAATAATGAAACATACTCGTTAGCACTAGAGCAACATTATAAATATATTGATTATTATAAAGTCGTTTAAAGGTTAAACGCAAGTGGTTGTGATATATTTATTGTCGTACCGCAAGTGTACGTTGTCAAGTTTTAGATAAAACGAGTAGAGTGTCGTACCCACAAGGATTGAAATCTAAATTACGCTAAGTACTATAATTACTACCTTAGCCCTATCTAGACACAGAAAAATCATATTTGAAATTAATTGAAGAACCAACACAATGCTAGTTAAGGCAAATTATTAATTTAAACTAATAATACGAAAGGAGAATGAATCCTAGAGTTTGATTTCACCCAGCCATCCACTATGTAATTATGCATTCATTTATCTCATGTCAAATTCCAAGTTATAAGCCAAACCATAAATTTCTCCACTCCTTCTCTCGAATGACAGTGGAGGTATTGTCAAGTGTCAAGAATCAATATCTCTATAGACTCCAACAATCAACAATTGATTAAGTACGTGATTCTTATTAACTGCTTTCAAGAGTATAAATTCTCTCGAACCCTATAACATTCTTGATTATATTTCTCAATCCTACTCAAATCTCCTCTCTCGAGTGACAGATCTAAGTATAATATCATTACAATTGTGGCCAGCAAATATAAAGCATTAAGCATAAAGATAATATAAATAAACTTTCAGAGAATTTATGAGATTCAATTGATACTTAATACATAGTTTCAGGCAATAGGATACATCAAACCCTAGAATAAGAGTATTAGCTCATGGCTATTTCAAAACAAAACAACAATCTTAAGGAATACATCACAATAATAAAAGAATCTAAGAAGAAAAGAATGGAACCCGATACAGATTCCTGGTAATTCCTGCGTTGATGCCTTCTTCTTTCCTTCTTCTTTCGATCTCAATCTCTTTTCTTGAATTGATGTCCTTTTTAGGGTTTTTTTCCCTTTTTTATGTTGTGTATGAGTCTTATTTATAATCTTCCGGTTCCCCGTCACGCCCCAACTCGATTTCCTCGCGTGAGTTTTTATATTCTTCTTTCTAACGGCGCCGCGGCGCCATATGCGCTGGAGTTAGTATGGAAACTCAGCGCCGCGGCGCAAGTCTTCTTTTCAGGATCCTTGAAGGCGCTGTGGCGCCTTATTGAGCTAAGGTTAGGCGCCGCGGCGCCTTTGCTTCGGTCACTTCTCTCGGCGCCATGGCGCCTAACTCACTGGAAATTGTATGACTTTCTGGCGCCATGGCGCCAGGTCTTCTTGTATGCCGCAGTTCTGAACATTTCGTGCTTGCATCCAATTATTCCCGAAAATAACCTGAATTTTCCTGTTCCTGTTTCCTGTCATCACAACACTAAACAACTCCAAAAGCAACATTAAATAATACGGAATCTAACAAAATGATAAGCTGACGGTACTGAATTGGTGTGTAAATTCTACACTTATCAAATACCCCCAAACTTATGATTTTGCTAGTCCCGAGCAAAAGGTAAAATAAACAAATAAAGATTACTAAATTAACTAAGCCACTTTCGTAGGGATCACGATTGCATTTAGCGTATGCAACAAGCCTTTAAACCCCTAGGCGGCCCTAGTGGACGAGTTATAGTCTCGTGAGGGCTTACAGAAACGACACCCACAAACGTTTTAAACAAATCTCACATACTCAATAAACTTTAACCCAATTATTGTACACAAAGCTATCTAGAGTCATGGGATATCTGGTGTTTGGAGTGTCCTCAGGGGATGCCTAATGTTGAGAATAAAGAAACCTTCAAAGCGAAAAAATCAACTTGGATCGCATTTCTCGAATACAATATCGAATTCAGACTCGGAAAATGCGTGTGTGCTAAAGGTTGATAACAGCTCGAATCCTAAAGAGTCTAGCTGAGTGAGGTCGTCGATGAAATTTGTATCCAAAGGGTCAAACCAACCTAGATATCTGAAAAATCACTCCATATTTGCCTTTTCTTGAGTTTGATATGATATGCAAATATATATTTTTTTTTTCAAAACCTACCCTTTAAGGTAGCATTTCTCCTCATGGTGGTCCTAATACTCGCCCATGGGTAGCTTCACGCTTATCGGTTGTAGGTTTTTTTTTTTTTTATATATATATATATTTTTTTTTTTTTTTGCATCTCATATAGTAAGATTGATTGCAAACGGAGATGGATATCTACGCGAACGGTCATTCATCTTCAACTAATTTCATCAGCTCGTCACCTTGCTATAGTCTTAGGGTCGTACTGTCAGAACCTCAAAATTAAGTGCTTATGAGTCTGGTTTCTATGTTCAATCATATAGTTTCATCTGAGTTTCCTCATTGAACTAGCAACCAATACTCCCACCTATTTATTTTTTTTTTTTTTATTTATTATTTTTTTTATTATTTTTTTTTACAACAAAAATAAGAAACTATCATAACTTGAAACTAACACATAACACTAAAGTAACACCCCCAAACTTAAAAACAAGCAATGTCCACAATGCGTAATACAAAAGGCGAATAAAAATTAAAGATTAAAGTACGTACCCGAAGGGTGGCTCTCAGTCTTCATCCTCTTCAGCGGGTTCAGCTGGATAAGGCGGAAATGTTGGTGGTGAAGGGAATTGGACAGCATTAGCTCCTGAGTTCAATCCACAGCGCGCGAACATCTCCACTAAGGCGTTGTTGAAATCAACAGCATAGGCCATGTATTGTCTACACGTTCCCTGAAAATTTGCTCCACCTGATAATGCGTTGGGTCTCCGTCTCTGGCAAGGATAACCGGATTTCTAAGTTGGAAGGTAGTGTAGGTGCAGTGGTTTGGTGTGGCTGCGTCGAGTCAGTACCATGGGAGGAGCTGGCTAATTGAGTTGGATCCGCCTCGTGGTTAGTGTCATCATCCCTTGTTTGGTAACGGGCCAGGATGCCCGCATCGATTGGGCTTGAGCAGGAGTTTTTCTTCGCCCTTTTCCCAGACATCCTACTTTGTGGCACAGGTCAGTTATGAGTGAAGGTGAGGGAGGCCACGTGTGGTAGTGTCCTCACCGTAGCAAGAATGGAATCCTGAATAAGCCACCTACATTGATGGATTTTTCCAATAAATAGCTATGTTAACGCTGCAAACTCCGTGGTGACTTGAGATGTGTGACTGGTCGGCAAGGAGCTTGGCAACACGAAGTAGAACCAAGCTTTAGCATACTTCGGCCAGTGACTCTTGTTGAAATGCACAGGATTAGCCTTGACTCTTTCCCAACTAGTTCCCACGTCACATAATTCAGCAAGGATTGGTCATATTTAAGAGCGGTGGAAGGTAAGTTATGAATTCATCATCTCAATGTTCAGGTGGTTGTAAAGGGTCATTGATGGTTGCGGTGAATCGAATGGGACCGATTTTGTTTGCCGCGAACTAGCACCGTCATGTTTGTCATGTCGCACTTGAGATGGCAAGAATTGTGTGCCTAATCCTCGGCTCCTTGTATTGATATTGGCGCCGCGGCGCCTGAAGGATTTTTTTTTTTTTTTTTTTTATAATGGGCTGCCTCCCAATGAGCGCTTGTTTTATTGTCTTCAGCCAGACAAAAAGCCCTTATTTATTTTGGATCAGTGATGATAAGATGGTCTTTCGAGCGCGCTTCAGTGCCGTAATAGTGCTTCAAACGCTGACCATTGACTTTGAATACCGAACCATCCTTACACTGTACTTCAATTGCACCATAGGGGAATACTTCCTTTACGGTAAACGGGCCGGACCATCTCGATTTCAGTTTGCCAGGAAACATTTTAGACGCGAATTAAATAACAGTACTTGTTGGCCAGATTGAAATTCTCGCTGAATATTTGTTTATCGTGCCATTGTTTTGTTCGAGCTTTGTAGATCTTGGCATTTTCGTATGCATCATTACGGAATTCCATCATTTCATTTAGTTGAAGAAGGCGGTGCTCTCCTGTTACTTTGGGATCGAAGTTTAACTTTTTCACAGCCCAGAAGGCACGATGTTCCAGCTCAATTGGCAAGTGACATGCTTTTCCAAATACTAGTCGGTATGGTGACATCCCAATAGGTGTTTTGAAAGCCGTTCGATATGCCCATAGGGCGTCATCGAGTTTTTGAGCCCAATCCTTTCGGTTTGTGTTTACCGTTTTCTCCAGGATTTGTTTGATCTCCCGATTCGAAGTTTCGGCCTGGCCATTTGTTTGTGGGTGATATCCCAACGCGACTTTATGCTTCACACCATATTTGGCAAGAAGAGTGTTGAAAAGTCTATTACAAAAATGTGTGCCTTCATCGCTCAAAATGGCTCTGGGGGTGCCAAACCTGGTAAAGATGTATTTTCGGACAAACTTAATGACAACTTTCGCATCATTGGTAGTTGTGGCGATGGCTTCCACCCATTTGGATACGTAGTCAACTGCTAGCAAAATATATGTTTGGCCAAATGAAGGAGGAAATGGCCCCATAAAGTCAATTCCCCAGACATCAAAGAGCTCAACCTCTTGAATAGTGTTCAAAGGTATTTCATGACGCCTGGAAATATTTCCCAGTCGTTGGCAACGATCACATGTTTTGACCAGTTGGTAGCTATCTCGGAATAATGTGGGCCAAAAGAATCCAGATTGAAGTACTTTGGCTGCGGTTCGTGTTGCTCCAAAGTGTCCTCCATAAGGTGCGGCATGGCATTGGTCAAGGATTTCGTGAGTTTCCTCATCGGGAACGCATCTACGAATTATCTGATCTGGACATCTTTTGAAAAGTAAAGGTTCATCCCAAATGTAAAATTTTACATCATGAAGGAATTTCTTCTTTTGTTGGTATGTGATGTCCGGTGGTAGTTCTCCACACGCTAAGTAGTTTGCATAATCAGCAAACCACGGAACTCTGGCAAATACCTCAAAAAGTTGTTCATCTGGAAAGACCTCTTGGATAGTTCCCTCTCTGGGCTCATCAGATTCAATTCGAGATAAATGATCAGCTACCACATTCTCGCTGCCCTTCTTGTCCCTTATTTCAAGATCAAATTCTTGTAATAAGAGTACCCATCGTATCAGGCGAGGTTTGGCATCCTTCTTTGCAAAAAGATAACGGATGGCTGCATGATCGGTATAGACGATTACTTTCATCCCAATTAGATAAGACCAGAATTTATCAAATGCAAACACGACTGCCAACATTTCTTTTTCGGTGGTGGTGTAGTTTTGCTGGGCACTATCTAATGTTCTACTTGCGTAGTATATCGCTCTGAAAAGCTTGTCGCACTTCTGACCCAAGACTGCACCGATTGCCTGATCGCTGGCGTCACACATTACTTCAAACGGTTCATCCCAATTTGGGGTTATCATGATCGGAGCAGAGATCAATGCTTGTTTGATCTTTTGAAAAGCTTGTAAACAGTTCTCATCCATCACAAAAGAGTGTCCTTTTCTAAGAGATTGCACAATGGTTTAGCAATTTTAGAAAAGTTCAATATGAATCGCCGATAAAAACCGGCATGACCAAGAAACTTCGAACTCCCTTGACGTTTATTGGCGGTGGGAGTTTTTCTATCACAGCTATCTTAGCTCTATCAACTTCCACCCCTTTTGAAGATATTTTGTGGCCCAGCACAATGCCTTCTTGGACCATAAAATGACACTTTTCCCAATTCAACACCAGACTCTTTTCCTCACATCTTTGTAGAACTAAGGATAAATTGTGTAGACAGTGATCAAAACTTGATCCGAATACGGAGAAGTCATCCATAAAGATTTCTACAATCTCTTCCACCATGTCAGAGAATATAGCCATCATACATCGCTGGAAGGTTGCAGGGGCATTACACAACCCAAATGGCATTCGTCGGAAAGCATAAGTGCCATAAGGGGTTTAAAGTTGTCTTTTCTTGATCTTCTGGTGCTATGGCGATTTGATTATACCCCGAATAACCATCTAGGAAACAGTAATACTCAAAACCGGCCAATCGGTCTAACATTTGGTCAATGAACGGAAGGGGAAAATGGTCTTTTCTGGTCGCCTTGTTAAGTTTCCTGTAGTCTATACAGACACGCCATCCAGTGACAGTCCTGGTGGAAATGAGTTCATTTTGATCATTTTTACTACAGTCATGCCTCCCTTTTTAGGTACCACTTGAACTGGTGCTACCCACGAGCTGTCAGAGATTGCATAGATAATTCCAGCTTTTAGCCATTTCAGCACTTCAGCTCTCACAACTTCTTTCATGGCTGGATTCAACCTTCTCTGGTGTTCAATGGATGGTTTATAAGTATCTTCCATCAGAATCCTATGCATGCATACGGACGGATTAATTCCCTTTATGTCTGCAATCGACCACCCCAGAGCAGATTTATACTTTCGTAAAATCCTCAGCAATTTCTCCTCTTCTACTGTAGATAGTGTGGAAGAGATGATCACTGGAAATGTTGAGTTTTCGCCCAAAAAAGCATAGCGGAGATGCTCCGGTAGTGTTTTCAATTCCGCTGTATCTTTTTGTTCTTCCAAAGATGGTGGGGCTTGCAATGTTTCAAACTGGGCTCGTGCCACTGTTTCTTTTGGTAAACTATCGAGTGCTAAGGTCATTTGTTTAAGGTCTTGATCGTCAAATGGCGTTTCTCTATCGATAACTGAGTTGATCAAACATCGCTCTAAAGAGTCAGCGGACTCATTCTCCAGGCTTATCTCTTGTGTACAGATGTCTGTAACATCCACCCGGTTACAAGTGTGGGTTTCTTCGGGATAATTTAGAGTTTGGTAATGTCAAATGTTACATCTTCATCTCCTACTCTCAAAGTTAGTCTCCCTTTTTGTACATCAATTAAAGCCTTCCCAGTTGCCAAGAATGGGCGTCCCAAAATCAATGGTATTTCTTGGTCTTCCTCCATATCCAAGACTACAAAATCTGCAGGGAAGATGAACTTATCCACTTTTACTAACACATCTTCGATAACTCCTTTAGGGTATGTTAGGGACCTGTCTGCCAGTTGCAGTGTGATAGTTGTGGGCTTGGTGTCTCCAAGGCCAATTTTCGGAAAACTGAGAGAGGCATCAAATTAATGCTTGCTCCCAGATCACACAATGCTTTAGTGAAAGTAGACCCTCCAATATTGCATGGTATGGTGAAACTTCCTGGGTCTTTGAGCTTTTGAGGCAATTTCTTTTGAATTATAGCACTGCATTCTTCTGTGAGTTTCACAGTTTCAAAATCCTCCAACCTTCGCTTTTTAGACATAATCTCCTTCATGAACTTTACATAATGGGGCATTTGAGCTAAAGCTTCAGCAAAGGGAATGTTAATGTGGATTTTTTTGAAAATTTCCAAAAATTTAGCAAATTGGGTATCTAACTTCTTCTTTTGGAAACGTTGAGGATATGGAAGAGATGGCTTTGGAATCTGAGGTTTCGCGACTACAGAAGGGATGTCGCTCTGATCTTTAGTCATTACTGGCTCTTCCTGTATCTCTATTTCCTTATCTAGGCTACTTTCATCAGGGGTATGTCCGACTTGTCTTCCATTCCTAAGGGTGATAGCTTGGCACTGTTCCTTAGGGTTTATTTCGGTATTGCTAGGAAATGCCCCTTTTTGTGGTTGCCTAATCGAGGAGGCAAGCTGACCAATCTGGGTTTCTAATGATTTCATCGTAGCTCCCATGTTGCCCATGTAGGTCTCTATATTGCTTAATCGCGACTCATTCTTCTCGAACCTTTCTGAGGATTTGGCGACAAACGTGCTCAAAAGGTCTTCTAATGATGGTTTATGTTCCGACATTTGGTTGTTGAAACCAGGTGGGGGCATCAGGGTATTCTTTGTGTTTGCATAAGAAAAATTTTCATGATGCCTGAGTCCCGGATGATATTGGTTTGATGCAGGATTTCCCCTATAATTGTTGAAATTTCTGTTGTTCACATATTGAACTTGCTCAAAGCTCGGGGTTCCTTCCACTAATTGCATATTTACAGCTGCAGCAGATTCGATAGATGGTTGCACATGTTGATTTCTTAAAGCTGCCACATGAGAAGAGAGGGTTGAAATCTGAGCCGTTAGTGCAACTAGCGGGTCTACTTCATGTATGCCCGCCACTTTAGTCACCGTAGTTCGCTCAGTTGGCCATTGGAAGTGATTAATGGCCATTCCGTTCAGTAATGTATATGCTTCTTCTGCAGACTTCTTGAACAGAGCACCTCCTGCAGCTGTGTCAACCATGGTTCTATTCGGGCCATTAAGCCCATTATAGAACAGCTGAATTTGGACCCAATCCGCAAAATTATGTTGTGGGCATCTTCGGAGCAGGTCCTTAAACCGCTCCATGCTTCATATAAATTTTCTGTCTCTAACTGTTTAAATATGCTTATTTCAGTTCGTAATTGGGCAGTTTTAGCAGGTGGAAAGAACTTTTCCAAGAATCGTACAGCCATATCTTCCCAAGTTTGGATGCTTCCTACAGGTATGGATTGCATCCAACCCCTAGCTTGGTCTCTCAAGGAAAATGGAAATAGTCTCAACCTAATCGTTTCTTTTTAGGTACACCATTCATCTTAATGGTGTCAGCTATCTCTAGGAACATCCTTAAATGAATGTTGGGATCCTCGACAGCTGATCCCCCATATTGGTTTTGTTGGACCATGTTAATAAGAGCAGGTTTCAATTCAAAATTATTGGCATCAATTGGTTGATATGCAATTCCAGAATAATTATCCTCAAGGACAGGTTTAAAAAGATCGCAAATTGGTACCTGTCGTGAGACATTTTCTCTGTTTTCATCTGCAATTGGTACTTGCCGTGGGTTATTCCCTCTATTTGCTTCTGCCATTGTCGTTACTTCACTCCTTGCTTCCTTTCTGAGTTTCCTTGCAGTGCGTTCTATTTCAGGATCAAATAATAGTGAGTCAAGTCTAACTTTTTGTCTCATTCACTACAAAGTATCTAATAAGATCAAACAGGAACACAGTGAATTTAAATAAAAAGACTAAAAAAATAAAAATAAAATAAACTTCTAAATTAATGCTATTTGGTAATAGTATTAATGTGATCTAAACAATCAATCCCCGGCAACGGCGCCAAAAACTTGTTGTGATATTTTATTATCGTACCGCAAGTGTACGGTGTCAAGTTTTAGTATAAACGAGTAGAGTGTCGTACCCACAAGGATTGAAATCTAAATTACGCTAAGTACTATAATTACTAACCTTAGCCCTATCTAGACACAGAAAAATCAGATTTGAAATTAATTGAAGAACCAACACAATGCTAGTTAAAGGCAAATTATAATTAAAAACTAAATAATACGAAAGGAGAATGAATCCTAGAGTTTGATTTCACCCAGCCATCCACTATGTAATTATGCATTCATTTATCTCATGTCAAATTCCAAGTTTATAAGCCAAACCATAAATTTCTCCACTCCTTCTCTCGAATGACAGTGGAGGTATTGTCAAGTGTCAAGAATCAATATCTCTATAGACTCCAACAATCAACAATTGATTAAGTACGGTGATTCTTATTAACTGCTTTCAAGAGTTATAAATTCTCTCGAACCCTATAACATTCTTGATTATATTTCTCAAATCCTACTCAAATCTCCTCTCTCGAGTGACAGATCTAAGTATAATATCATTACAATTGTGGCCAGCAAATATAAAGCATTAAGCATAAAGATAATATAAATAAACTTTCAGAGAATTATTATGAGATTCAATTGATACTTAATACATAGTTTCAGGCAATAGGATACATCAAACCCTAGAATAAGAGTATTAGCTCATGGCTATTTCAAAACAAAACAACAATCTTAAGGAATACATCACAATAATAAAAAGAATCTAAGAAGAAAAGAATGGAACCCGATACAGATTCCTTGTAATTCCTGAAGTTGATGCCTTCTTCTTTCCTCGATCTCAATCTCTGTTCTTGATAATTGATGTCATTTTTAGGGTTTTTTGTCCCTTTTATGTTGTGTAATGAGTCTTATTTATAATCTTCCGGTTCCCAGTCACGCCCCAACTCGATTTCCTCGCGTGAGTTTTTATATTCTTCTTTCTAACTGGCGCCGCGGCGCCATATGCGCTGGAGTTAGTATGGAAACTCAGCGCCGCGGCGCAAGTCTTCTTTTCAGGATTCTTGAAGGCGCCGTGGCGCCTATTGAGCTAAGGTTAGGCGCCGCGGCGCCTTTGCTTCGGTCACTTCTCTCGGCGCCATGGCGCCTAACTCACTGGAAATTGTATGACTTTCTGGCGCCATGGCGCCAGGTCTTCTTGTATGCCGCAGTTCTGAACATTTCGTGCTTGCATCCAATTATTCCCGAAAATAACCTGAATTTTCCTGTTCCTGTTTCCTGTCATCACAACACTAAACAACTCCAAAAGCAACATTAAATAATACGGAATCTAACAAAATGATAAGCTGACGGTACTGCAATTGGTGTGTAAATTCTACACTTATCAGCAAGATACGTGCTAAAAGGACTAGATAGTCATTTGCCTAATTATTGTGTATTTACATTTAATACTTGATTAATTTAAATACACATTAATTAATAGTCAAAATGAGTTATTTGACTTATATCCTAAATGAATATATGTTTTAATATTTAATGTAAATATTATACATATATTTAATATATTTGAATTTGATTAATTAATTGATTTTAGTTGTTAAATGATTAAATTAATTAAAATATAAATATCTTACATTAGGATATTTAAAGTAAATGATGTTAGTTGCTTTTGTTGACTTAATTAAATATCTAATAAAGTGTTAATAAGATATTTATGCAAGTTGACTAAATTTGGTTGAAATGAAAATGAAATTAATTGACTTGTATTTGGCTTGGTCATTTTCGGCCAAAGGCAAAATGGAACAAGTATATATTGATTTTCATTTCACTTTACAAATAACCTAATACACTTTACTAAAACATAAAACTCCATTGAAGAAAGACAAAGGAAGCTTGAGAAAAGAAAGACAAAAATCAAAAAGCTTGGATTTTTAGTAAGTTTCTTGAACTTGCTATTAGTAAGGAATTTGTTCCTTAGGTTCTAGGCTTTAATATATGAAATTCTTAGGATGTTTCTTTCTTTGTTCCTTGTGGTTTTTGTTGATGGAAGTTTTGGTGGATGTGTAAAGCATGTGTGATGAAGGAAGTGTATGACTATTGTAGTTATAAACATTCTTTTGAGTTGTTTCATTGTGTTGAGACTTGGATTGGATGGAAGAATGATGATTGAAGTAATTGATTTAATGTATTTGGTCTAATTTGTCCAATTTGTGGAAATTGTAAAATTAGGGTTCATGACCAATTCCAAATTTGGGGTTTTTCATATATGTTGTGTATTTGTGTGTGTATATGATGCATATAAAGTTTCATGTTCATTGGATTACATCTTGATGTGTTTTGAAGCATGAAATGACAAAGTGCACCAAATGGGACATTAGTGAGGCTCTCGGCCAAATAAGAATTTTTGGGGATTTTGTTGCTTTTGGTGTTTTGAACATCATAAGTTCATCTTGGAAATGATTTAGAATCATTCAAAATTGATTAGATCAATTTCGGACTAAAATGGACAAAAATACAAAGTAAGGGTATTTCGGTAAATTCACTTAAGTATGATTTATTGAATTTATTTTCATAATTTTATTATTGGAACATTAAATCAATATGTTTATTTAATTAATCCGAGAAAAAGTTTTGAAATCTGAAAATCGGATTTTCACCGCTTTCAGTGCGTTACCGGACTCACCCCCTAAAAACCCCTACAAAATGGTATCAGAGCGAGTCTGATTCTAGGCCACCTAATATGATTAGCCTTCATTGAATCAATGTTTAATCATGTTTTCTAGACTTTATGCATGCTTATTAGGATCTAAATTGGTTAGATTTAGGGTGTATGACACTTAGCGGAAAATCTCTAATTAATAAGGTTTGAATGTAATTATGTATTTGATACATGTTATATGGTCCGTCTTGTCAATACGGTTTATGAATACTTCTTTGTGACTACATCCGAGACCGTGCCTCTGCTGTGAGGGTGTAGCCGATAAAGATTATTTATACCGGATGTATATCAGATACTAGGTAAATTCAAGTAAAAACGGAATTCTGAACGTGCCCTAGTTGTCAGGATTACGTAAGTAACTTGAGTTTATCATTGACGAGTTTAACCTTGGTACGTCTCCTTGTGGGCCTGCCTTCGCAGCGACAACGAGAAACGGCCAGGACCGGATACTTAGGAGTCATTAGTGAATGATTGACAAATGAGTTGTCTACCTGATGAATATACGTAGGCGAGACCGTGCCTCTGCTGTGAGCCGAAATATATTCACGGGATCCACTTTTCACTATTAGTATTTAATTTAATTATTAAATATTTGTATTCTGTTTTGGGATTACAGTATTGCATGATTTAGTGGGAGGGGCATTTTTTAGATTAAAAATCCATGATCTAGTTTATGCTTTTGATATTATATGAAACTGCTTTATTTCTGCTAACCGTTTTTCGTGATCTATATGATAGATTGGCGATGGCGGCACAATCCACAAATCAGTTTGCGCGTATGCTTGATGCGAACAAACTGAAAGGCGCTGAGAACTTTGCAGACTAGGAATTTGATTTGAGGATTGTCCTCCATTCCGAAAAGCTGGGTTATGTTCTTGAGGGTCCGTTGCCCCTTGCAGTGGGTGCGAATGCTTCGGAGGAGGAACGCCAAGTTTTTGAAACTTGGAAGGATGAGGATTTAAGGGTTAAATCATACATCCTTAGTTCACTGTCTCCGAAACTCAAGCAACAGTACTATGGTATGTTAGATTCCTATAGTATGATGACGCGATTGAGACAATCGTTTGAGAACCAGGAACAAGTGATTGTTCACAAAGTCGCCATGGAACTGTTCCATGCGCGTCTGGATGAGGGGCAAAGTGTTAGCCCACATGTTCTTCAGATGATCGATTTGATCGATCAATTGAGGCAACATAATCTCATCCTGAATGACATTCTCGGTAGGAGTGTCATTCTTGGTTCACTACCAGCTTCATTTCGCCAGTTCGTGATGTACTTCAACATGCACGGGACTGTCTGTACCTACCAAGAGCTACATAGGATGTTGCTCACGGCAGAAGAGGACCTTAAGAAGGGAGTACCGACTCGCCCTCAAAGAACTACTTCTCTTTCGGCTTCTTCCCAAGGATGGTCCAAGGGAAAGAACAAGAAAGGTAAGAAGAAGAAGAAGGCTTTTGGTCCTCAACAACAGGCGAAGATTGCAAAGCCCAAAAGGGCTTCTGAAGACAAATGCCACCACTGCGACAAAGTCGGACATTGGAAAAGGAACTGTCCTGATTACATCGCCCAGCTGAGGAGAGACAGAGCATCTACATCAGGTACTTTTATTTTTCCAGTTATTGATTTATCTTTGGCTTGTGAAGCCGTTACATCCAGCTGGATTTTAGATTCTGCTTGTCCCATTCACATTTGCAATTCGTTGCAGGTGCTGAAGGAAAGTAGGAAACTGAAGCCTGGAGAGATGCAGTTGCGATTCGGGAGTGGAGACTCTTTGGATGCAGTTGCAGTGGGAGTATGCGAGATCTCATTGCCGAATGGGACACTTTTGTTATCTGACTGTCATTTTGTACCGGGATGTGTCGCAAATATTATATCACTTTTTGTATTAGATACAGAAGGCTTTTGTATTAATATTAAGAATAGTTCTTTGTATTTATATGATAAAAATAATATTCAGATCCTTTGTTGTCCAAACCAGCATGGTCATTATACATTGCAAACTTCAAAAGATATATTAAATACTGGAGTTAATAAACGTAGTTTACCTGTAATTAATAATACTGAACTTTGGCATATAAGACTTGGTCACATAGGCGTTAAACGCCTTACCCAATTGGTTAGGAATGGTTTGATATCAGATCTTACCATTGAATCCTATCCAACTTGTGAATCCTGTATTCAGGGTAAGATGACCAAAGCCCCATTTTCTGGTGTTGGACACCGCGCCACTAACTTACTGGAACTCGTACATTCTGATGTATGTGGTCCACTAAGTCAAACTGCTCACAGAGGTTATTCGTACTTCGTTACCTTTACCGATGATTTGTCACGGTACGGTTATGTGTATTTGATGCGACATAAATCGGAAACCTTTGAAAAGTTCAAAGAGTTCCGAAATGAAGTAGAAAAACAAACTGGTAAATATATTAAATGCCTTCGATCAGATCGAGGCGGTGAATATATTAGTGGTGAGTTCATGGATTATATGAAGGAGAATGGGATTCTCGCTCAATATACTCCTCCAGGTACACCACAGCACAATGGTGTATCTGAAAGGAGAAATCAGACTTTATTGGATATGGTCCGATCGATGTTGAGTTTCACAGATTTGCCCTATTACTTATGGGATTACTCTCTCTTAACAGCCGCACATCTTTTGAATAAGATTCCTTCAAAGGCTGTTCCTACGACACCGTATCAGATATGGTTCGGTAGGAGACCAAATCTTAATTATATTAAGGTTTGGGGTTGTCCTGCCTATGTCAGAGTAACTCAGCAAGATAAGCTTTCGCCTCGAGGGAAAAAGTTTAGGTTTGTTGGATATCCTTCGAATACGATGGGATATCTGTTCTATGATACCGAGCATCGAAATGTGTTCGTAGCTCGCTTCGTAAAATTTCTAGAAGTAGAATTTTTGTCAGAAGGTGGTAATCATAGACAGGTTGAGCTTGATGAAGTCCAACCTGAAAACAACGAACCAACGGAGGAACTTGATCTTCCGGTTGCATATTTCACCTTGTTTGTTAGTTTGCGGATGATAGCCTAATGCAACCTTATGCTTCACACCATATTTTGTGAGATGAGCATTGAAAAGCTTATTACAAAAATACGTACCTTCATCACTCAAAATGGCTCTTGGGGTACCGAATCTGGTAAAGCAATTTTTCTTCAAGAATTTGAGCACAACCCAAGCATCATTGATAGATGTTGCAATAGCCTCTACCCATTTTTATACATATTCAACTGCTAATAAAATATATGATTGGCCAAATGAATTAGGAAATGGTCAATATACATCAATCCCATATACATCAAAAATTTCCACCTTTAAGATGTTCGTTAAAGGTGGTTCATGATGCCTTCAAATAGTTCCGAGTAGTTGGCAACGATCACAAGTTTTGACGAAATGATAGTTATCTTGGAATAATATTGGCCAATAAAATCCTGATTCAAGTACCTTAGAAACGGTTCTTGTAGCTCCAAAATTTACTCCATAAAGGGCAGAGTGGCATTGACTGAGGATTATTTTAGCTTCTTCATTTGGGACACATCTTTGAATTATTTGATCTGGGCATCTCTTGTAGAGAAAGGGTCTATCCTATAGGTAAGACTTTACATCATGGAGGAACTTCTTCCTTTATTGATATGTACTATCTATGGACAATTCTCCATAAGCTAAATAGTTAGCATAATTTGCAAACCAATGAAGTTTAGTAACAACCTCGAAAAATTGCTCATCTGGAATGTCCTTGTGTATAGTGCCATCATTGGGTGTTGTTCCATGCTCAGTCTAGATAAGTGATTTAAAACCACAATCTCACTACCATTATTGTCTCGTATTTTAAGATCGAATTCTTATAGCAAAAGAACTCATTGTATCAATCGAGGTTTGACATCCTTCTTTCCAAATAGATAGTGAATAGTTGCTTGGTATGTGTACACAATCACCTTTATCCCAATTAAATAGGGTCGAATTTTATCAAAAGCGAATACGACCACTAGCATTTCCTTCTTGGTTGTGGTGTAATTTTATTACGCACTATCTAGTGTTCTACTTGCATAATAGATCATTTGGAAAATCTTGTCACGCTTTTGATCGAGCACCATACCAACGGCATAATCACTGGCATCACACATGATTTCAAATGGTTAACTCCAATTCGGGGTTATCACGATTGGCACTGAAATCAATGTTTGCTTAATCATGTTAAGTTCTTGCAAGCACTAATCATCCATCACAAAAAGAATATCTTTTTTTTCCAAAAGGTTACAAAGTGGCTTGGCAATCTTGGAAAAATTCTTAATGAATCGTCGATAAAACCCAACATGGCCAAGAAAACTCCGTATGCCCTTAACATTTTTTCAAAGGTGGGAGCTTTTCAATTACAGCTATTTTGGCCCAATCAACTTCCAGACCCTTTGATGATACTTTATAACCCAGCATTATACCTTCTTGAACCATGAAATGACATTTCTCCCAATTGAACACCAAACTCATCTCTTCGTATCTCTGTAGAAAAAGAGATAAGTTATGAAAGTAGTGATCGAAGGTTGAGCCAAACATGAAAAAATCATCCATGAAAATATCCATAATCTCCTCCATCATATCTGAAAATATGGCCATCATAAACCTTTATAAAGTAGCTGGAGCATTACACAGTCCAAATGCATCCTTCGAAAAGTGTATGTATCATATGGGCAAGTAAAGATTTTCTTTTCTTTATCTTATGAGGCTATGACGATTTGATCATATCCAGAATAGCCATCTAGGAAAAAATATTACTGAAATTTGGCTAACTGGTCTAATATTTGATCAATGAATGGAAGAGGGAAGTGGTCATTTTTGGTGCTTTTATTGAGTTTCATGTAGTCTATGTAGACATGCCACCCAGTAACCGTTGTCGTAGAGAAGCTCATTATTTTCGTTCTTGACCATTGTCATTCCTCCCTTTTTAGGCACCACTTCAACTGGAGATACGCATGAACTATCAAAAATAGCATAAATGATTCTAAATTTTAGCCACTTCAATAACTCGACCCTTACTACTTACTTCATGGCTGGATTCAACCACCTCTGATGTTCTATGGAGGATTTATAGGTTTCTTCCATCAAAATTTTATACATGCAAATAGAAGGGACGATCCCTTTAATGTCTGCTATTGACCATCCCAAAGTTGACTTATATTTCCTTAATATCTGCAGTAATTTAACTTCTTTTACAGTGGAAAGAGTTGAAGAAATAATTATTGGAAATTTTGATTTCTCACCCAAGGCTACATAGCGGAGATATTCAGGCAATGCTTTTAACTCCAGTGTATTCTTTAAATCCTCTGTTGATGATGGATTATGTAAAGCTTCAACTTGAGTCTTTGCTATTATTTCTCTTGGTAAGCCTTCGAGAGCTAAACAAGCTGCTTAGTGTCCCAATTGTCTCCTAGTGTCTTGATCGGTGTATAAACGCACATGTTACGCAAGCACACGTATCACTCAAGTAGTATAAAATGTATTGATCCCACGAGGACTTAATACCAATGCTATCAATTTATGAAGCTGAATGTTTACAGGTATCTAATAGATTGATTGTTGATTGGATGGTGATTTTAAACTAAAGACAAGTAATTAAAACAGTGTGAAGGTGAATTAAAGGTAAATTCAATATTATAACACTATCTAGGGTTGTGAATCCTTCCAATATCTTTTAAAGATGAAGTGATTATCTCATGTTTGTGCAATATATGGGTTTATTAATGTGGAACACGAAAATATGCAAAAGCCTCTGTTGATGGTTAGATGCAAACACCCAAAGTAATCCAATTATTCATATGTCCATGTTAACCAAATTACCTGAATTCATTAAGATTAAGTTTCAATTGTGGCTACCCTCGTCCGACAGATATATGTCTATCCTGGAAGGAAATCTACCTAAGGATCACCATTCCCCAAGGTGAGATCGTGAGCTATTGAGTCTGAGGCTAAAACCTAAATTTCCTTCGTCAAGTTTATTTTAAGTTTACCAGATCAATATTATTAATGGCCAGTTAACAAGAAGCATTAAGCTTAAGACTCAATAAATAAACATTTATATTACCCAAGATATAAAATAACCCCTTATAAAATGGTGATATTGGAATTCATCACTACCCCAGATATGGTATTTAGTTACAACACATATCTAGGACTATTAAAACATAAATAAAGAAAATGACATAAAGTAAACTTGGAAATTAACAAGATTAAATAAACAATAAAGAAAATGTTGGGGTTAGAGGATCCACTTTTATTAATTATAGTTTAGATATCTCCCTTATTATAATATATAAACTTTGCATGACATTACCAACCGACCATATTGGCGGTATCCTGATTAAGTCAGATTTTAGATTAATTCCAACCGCACATAAAGGCAGTATCCCATTAATTCAGGTTTTAAATAGTTTATATATTATAACTAAGGGAGATTAATCTAAATATTAGTATTAAAAGTTTCACATTTCACCCTCCTCATACTAAAAAGTAAAAATAAAGAAAGATCTATTGCTTAAAATAAAAATTAAATACAAGAAAGCTGTAAATAAATAAACAAGATACAATCTTCTTAGTATTTAAGGAAATCCCCAGAACAATGTATGAAAATTTCAAATGAATTTGGCCTCAATTTATAGGTAAATTTTTGGTCCACACGTCGTTGATTTGCTGAGATGATGACACTGTTGGACAATTATGACCCATAGCGTCACTATTTGTACAGATCATGGTGTTGTTGTACAAATTAACTATGTGACAAAGGAGATTGCACTCTTATCATTTGTGATTAGATCACCTAGATGTATAAATGATGAGAGGTCCCTATGATTTGTTCCTGGACGGATAATGATATGAGACAGTATCAGTCCACGAAGGATAAATAATTAAATATCCATAGTCAGAGTATTATCGAGATTGGACATCGATAAATACGTAAAAGACTAGTATTGCACTTGTGCGCGTTGTGAGGGCACAACGGCATAGTTCTCATATATTTGGGTATAGGATACTCATGCAACTGTAATAGGAGGTTGTGTTTTACCGATGGTACGGGAAACAGCTTCGCTCTGGATAGACCCCCTCGGAATTCCATTGGTTGTATGACAATATGTCTATGGAAGTCCGAAATCAGGGTAGGTGTATTTGGTCTTAACTTGAGACTTGCACCGCTAATACTTGCGATAATCAATATAATTTGGTTGAGGTCGTCCAGGGATTAACAAGTTCTGTGTACGCCAATACTGGGTATATTGAGAATCGTAGTGTGTTGGGTGTGATGTCAAGATGGAAGTGTCACTCCAGTCATATGAAGATGATGGTCACGTAGGATACGGGACTGGTTCTCTTAAATACTGCAGCTATCGGGATAAAATGACAAGGTCAGGTTTATCCGATTATAGAGACTAGTCACCAGACATCCGACATGTGCTTCGTACGGGGCAGACATAATTCCAGCCCCAAGCCTAGCACGTGATCATTCGATACTGGACAGAAATATGCATTACTACGGTATATTACGCTTGATACAGATCCTTTATTCCTGTAAGGATGTTTCCGGAGAATTGGGGAGGCATGGCGCTTTGCTAGAGGCAAACCTTGTCTTGTAATTCGGTATAAACGTAGTACGAGGTACTTACGTGTTCGGATAGTCCGACGACCGAATTTACTGCCATCATATCCGGGGATCTCATGGGTCGCTTCCCAAAGATTCACCGATGACGTATAACTCGCACTCTAAATTAATCTGGGATTAATTAGAAGAGAGAAAATTAATCTAGGATTAATTGCGGAGCTATTTTATCTGGGATAAAATATCCATTAAAAGAGAGATAACGATTAATTTGGAATTAATAGATTAATTAATATATTTGATATATTAAACGAAATTAGATTTCGACGCGGAATTAAAATTAGATTTTAATTCGGGCGAACGAATTAATTTAGAATTAATTCGTTAGCGACGTGAATAGTGACTTCGCTAGGCGTAATCATTTAATTACGACGCAATGGAAAATTTGTTAATTTGGAATTAGCGAACCCCAGCCCGAGATTATTTGCGAGCGCATTCGCATTTCGAATTCGAGTGCGGCATGCAAGTCAAATCAAGCGTCAAATCGCTAGTCGCATCAAGCGTCAAGTCACTTGTCACTTTGAGTGATGTGACTTGACAAGTTGTGATTGATGTGATTGAGTGATTGAGTGATATGAGTGGTTGGGCTTTAATGGTTTGACTTTTAAAAGCCAATATCAAATGAAATGCATTTGAAATTCACTCTTATGTATAAGATACACAAATTTGGAAACACATCCAACAATTCACTCTTCTCTCTTTCTCTCCACTCTTCACGCCCAAAAGGGCAAAAAGCTTACTATTTTTTCTGTCAAAAACGTGAGCAGTGAGGGAAGCTTAGAGTGGGATTTTGTGGCAAAATCTCAAGTGCTAGCACACTTATGAGACATGCGAAGGTGATAGGGAAGCCCACCCATGAGCCGGGAACCATTCGACGAAGCTTGGAGCCTGATAAAGGACTCAAACGAAGGCCAAACCAGTGAGGAAATCTGCTCACTGCCGAATGCAGTGAAGGAGGAAGAAAAAAGTTTTGTTCGTCTCCGCGATGCTCAACCGATTGATGTAAGTATTCTGCAACTTCTTCGATGTGTATTCGCAATTGAATCATGCTTATAATTGATCTTGGGACCTTAATAGAAACCAACAATGGCATTTAGAGCAAGGTTTGAGCATGAAAAAGTTTAAGGCTTAAAATTTGGGTAATTTGTATTTAAGCATGATTTTATGAAATTGGATGAATGAGTATGCTTAAAACATGTTGAATTGAAGTTTGATTGGATCAATTTCATGAAATTGGATTGGATCAATTTTTCCCCAAATATTTAGGCTTGGCCGAATGGTGCCCTAATTTGTTCTTAGTGAATTTTTGTTTTTTGATTCATTGGATGACTTGAAAATAATTTGGGATGTTGATTTAATGTTGATTTGGATTCAATGGATTGGATTACAATTGGAAATAATTTCCCCACAAAAATCGAGAGCTAATGTGCATGTTATTGGGTTTGATTTAAATTAAATTGTGTTGGACATGATTTAATGTTAATGAGCATGATTAGTTGTGTTAATTGATGTTTTAGAAATATTAATTGGATAATTAATCATGTTATACACTTTATGTAATTAAATTGTGAAATTGGGTTTTGTGATTTAATTGTAATTGGGCCTTAAAATTGTATTTGGGCCTTTAATGTTGTAATTGGGCTTGTTGGGCTTTGTTGTACAAAATTGGATTGGATCTAATTGGGCCTAAAACCGCATCCATAAAGCCCAAATACGACTTAATGGACCTTTAAAGTTTAACTGGGCCTAATGGGCCAAAATTGATTTTTGGGCTTATGGGGTAACTCCCGGATTGGATTTTGGTTATTCGGTTTGACCCGAGTTGACCAAAAGTCAACGCCTCAAGAAATTAATTAAAAGCCCATTGGACTTTAATTAAATTGACGTTGGATGTTAATCGGGCTTTGAGACCCGTAGCGATTAAATTTGGAATTTAAGTCGTAATGGTTCGTTAAATAAAGTGTAGTATTTAATTTGGAATTAAATAGTGAATTAGAATTGAATGCATATTAAATTGGATTTAATGATGTAGTTTAATTTAATTCGTGAATTCGTACTTTGAGTACTTATTCGCAAAACGAGTTTGACTCGAGCAAAATCAAATCGTTGTTTGAACATTGAATGATCACTAATTATCAGATTAATTAATTTGATTAGATTGATTGATAACATGCTTGTGTGAATACATGGTTGTGATGTATGAATAATGTATATCGGATGGATATTAGATGGGTAGGACAATTTTAGAAATTTTTGTAATAAATTCGATTTATTAATTGGACCAGCGTGTCCAGCCTTATTACCTCTCATTTCTTTGTATTCTCTTCTCACCCATTCCCCTCAATGTAAATGAGATTTCTTTAGAAGTGTAGTGTAACGGGTAGAAGTAATACTTGTGCTAGCGGGAGAGAGAAAGGAGAGATTTGATCTAGGATCAATGTGTAAAGTATCCATCCGCATATCATTATTATTTTCATATGCACTTTATTATGTGTTTAGAATGCATGTTTAAGGGTGTATGATGATGAGACCTTAAAAGATAATAATTGGTTGCCAATTTGCACGCGAAAAACCCTCAAATAATATTCAGCGTTTTTCCTTCCATTGAGTGATTCTCACTCAAGATCCGAGACGGCATTGGTTTGTTGGCCAAAGTCAAGGCCTTTGACTGTCGAAGATGTGTTTGAATCACAAAGCTTTGTTACATGTCACTGTCTTGTCCAAGTTGTGGTTTGTTGGCCAAAGTCAAGACCACTTCTTGTCTATCGACATTGATTACGAAGTTTTCCATGGTCAATAGGTCGCGCTTGACTGGGATCACTAAGTTTTTTGTGCCAAAGCCAAGGCTTAGTTGATTCAGAGGAAAAAGGTTAGGTAATACATTGGATGTATTGGCATATATAAGATATATTTTTCGGACTTGGATGTCCCCCTACCGGATCTAGGAATTGGATTGGATCCAATCGATCTTAGAGATCTACCTAGTTAATTATCATACAATTTGTTGGCCAAAGTCAAGATTGTGTGATATTTAACGGGATCCTAACCCACTAGGAAACGCGGTTTCCCGAGTACTCGACAGAGGGTTAGAGACTCGCCGAAAAATAGTGGGAGGCAAGAATTGAATTGCAATACTCGTTCAATTACTCGCCATACGCGCTCATTCAAACATCATTCATCAAATAAATTAAATGTTAGTTGGACTAATATTTAAATTTGTTTTAATAAATAGTTGGACTATATTCAAACTATTCATTTATAGTTGATTTTATACTTGGATTATAGTAATCAATATAATTGATTTTAATTCTATTAAATTATAGTTTATTAAACAGTTGACTATTATAATCATTATAATAAATAGTACCTAAATCGTTGATTAATTAGTTGGACTATTAGAATCAAGATATAAATTGAAAGATTGACGTTTAATACATAATCCTAGGGAAAATGTATTTAATGTGTATTTTAATTTTCAAATTGGGAATAATATTTCAGGATGGTCCTGGAAAATAATTAGTTATTTTATTTGATAAAATAATATATTAAGCCTAAGCCAGGAGTCAAGCAAATAGTAGAGCATGATCTTTGGAAGATCATGTAATGATAACTTAAGTGTTTAATCCATTATACTTGCCACAATAGACTCATTAATTTCTTAATCAGAAATAAGGATTAGATCCTTAAAGTATGATACTGAAATTGAAGGATCTTCATAAATCTATTTTAGAATTTAGAAGTACTAAAATTGCAATAATAATTCTTGGAGAATTAATGACTATTCTCAAGGAGACAAAGTAAACGTTTGCAATAAGATAAGTAGCGCAAGGCGCACCTTACTTCGATATTCTAGAAGGCCAAGGCTTGGCCAAAGGCTTCTGGAGTGTTGAAACTGGAAAAGGCAACATCATTATAATCTTCTGGGAAGATAAAGGACATATCCCAAAATGTCTGCTTAAATTGTGGCAAACGGGATCGCGGAAGCGTAACTGCCGTTTGGACAAAGCAGACATGAAGGAATTGAAGAACGAGCAAGGCTCTGACTTCAAATATGTTTGTCAACATTATGCTCACTACTAGTATTAAAATTGGATTTTAAATACTTAGTGTGGTACATAAATATATATTGACGTTCAGAATCTATTTTGAACAGGATACTGACTTCAATCGAGATTTATCTGCGAATTAGAAGCGGGACGAAAGTCGCTGTTTCAACCGTAGATACCTAAGTTAGGAACTACCTTCGGGTGTGTACTTAAATAAGGAACTGTTATAATGTAACTAGTTTGACTAGAAACATTATCTTTATATCAGTGTTTAACCCGCTGCGGGTGAACCTTTATATTCTATAACACTAAAGTGTTTTACTATATAAAGATGATGATATTGAGATAAACACATTAGATGTGAATAACAGAATTTATATTTGAATAAATAAAATCTCAAATATATATTATGACAAATAAATAGCTCAACTGATTTGATCAGATGGAAACTTAATTGTGGCATTGATGTCTGGGACATAATTAAACAAGAATCGTATATCCACGCTTTTGAAGAGTGGTACTAGGAAGATTTATCTATTCAAATAAAGTCTATGAATCTAGTTTATTAGGCAAAGTGCCTAAAACACTATTTACTTGGTAAAAGTGTAAATACCACTATCTGTTAGCCCTAGTTCATAGTGAAGCAAGTGGGCTCATGTCTAGCTAGGCTAGATGTGGATATGATATTTCGTGACCTATACGGATGTGGCATCGCGTAATGGTTGCGTGTTTCTTTTGAAACACAAATCGGAAACTTTTAAAGTTTCGACACGAAATAGACAAACAGATCGGCTAAAGTATAGACCGTCACGGTAAGACCGTAATGGAAAATACTTAAACAATAAGTTTCTAATATACTTGAAAGAGTATAGTATTCTTTCAATGAGGACTCCTCCCGGAACACGTCATCTTGACGGTGTATCCGAACTGAGTAACCGAATTTTGTTGGACATGATAAGGTTAATCATGAGTCGCTCTGAGCTACCATTTCCTTCAACGGATAAGCTTTAAACAGTGCAAGAACTTATTTAGAATAAGGTTCCATTAAAATCTGTTTGACAGATATCATATTAGATATGAACGGGAAAGAAACTGGTTTCTCATTCTTGATAATTTGGGTATGCTTGGCATATGTTTGGATGATACCAACTAAAACCCAAATTGGATAAATGCCAATTGTAGGTTATCCTAGGGATACCATAATATTGTACTTATACATCTCACAAGAGAACAATTAGATTGTTTCTCACCATGCGGTTTTCCTAAGAGGAATACCGATATGCAGTGCAGTGGTAAGTGGGAGGATAGTAAGACTCGATGAAAATCGAAGTAATACTGTCCAAGCACCCATTCCTTAATGGAACATAAATAGTTCATCAAGGATGAAACTATTACCATTAATCTTCGTATACACAAGAACCGCGTATGTCGGAGAGAGTTAGAAAACACCCTTGGGTATGGGTTTCTGATCTCACCTCATAAAGATGTTTATCTTATTGAGGTATACCAACTGACTACGTATGAAGTGATACAAGGTATCGACTCCCTATTATGACAAAGTGTCATGGATCCGAATGGATTCCATGTATATCAACATGTTTGGACACTAGTTGATGTATGTACCAAGGCATTGTGCCTATTGGTACTATAAGTCTTCAAGGAAGACATACATGGATAGGCAACATACCAACGTATAAAGCTAGGATTTTAGCGGAAAGGTATCGTTATCAATATTGTGTTGATTATGATTCAACCTTTTACCTGTTGCCACGGTAAATCCATTTGGATAATGCTTGCTAATGATGCATGTTTCATTTATGTAATATGTCAGCTTAACGGGAAAATCGCTTTCCTGAAAAGGAAACCTTTTGGAGGATGTTTACAACATCCTGGCAGTTTTGTCGTACCAAAACTAGCAAACAAGGTTTGCGGGTTATTCGATCCATGTTTGGATTGAAGCAAGCATTGGGTTCTTGGAATTATCATTTTGAAGTAATCATAATGGTTTATGATTTAATTCAAAACGAAAATGATTCTTGTGTATATAAGAGGGTTATTGGGAGCGCACTGACAGTGGCTGTCCTATAAAATAATGAAAATACGTCATTTCTTGGAAATGATATTCCCATAACAACTATCGGTGAAAAAGGCTTTCGATAAAATTCTCTGAGAATCGTACATTGAAAAATATACGCTACCTGGTGTCTCATACGCTTTGAGCATATGAACTGACAAACAGGACCAATCCAAGTGATAGTCACTGGATTGATGTTAAGAACATCCGTTAGTACCTTAGAGAACTAAGGATGCTGTCTTAGTCTATGGAGATGGAGAACTTGAAGTGACTGGGATCACTGTAGCAAGTTTCCTGACCGATAAAATGACTATAAGTCGCAAAACAATACTATACAGTTTGAATAATGGTACAGTGAGCTGAAATCTTCCAAGCAAGATATTGTTACCGAATAAACAACAAATGCGGTTATTGCTGCAGCTGAGCAGTGGCAATAGAAGCCATTTGGGTCGATAACAAATCTAATTAGATTAGATATAATTATGTTAGCAGCTGAGCTAGGCTTGAGCACAGGCTAAAGAATAATGGTCTCATCAATGATCCAGATACATACTTCGATATTCATCTGATTCGTTCGGATCATACATCGTGGCGATGTGATGATCGAATAAATCGCAGCAGATGATAATCATGCAAATCGCTGACGAAAGCTTTTCTCAGCAAATTGAGCCAACCGTACATAGTTCGGGTGTCAGACACTCGAGTGACTGGCTATAGGCCAAGTGGGAGATTGTTGGACAATTATGACCCATTGCGTCACTATTTGTACAGATCATGGTGTTGTTGTATAAATTAACTATGTGATAAAGGAGATTGCACTCTTATCATTTGTGATTAGATCACCTAGATGTATAAATGATGAGAGGTCCCTATGATCTGTTCCTGGACGGAGAATGATATGAGACAGTATCAGTCCACGAAGGATAAATCATTAAATATCCCTAGTCAGAGTATTATCGAGATTGGACATCGATAAATACGTAAAAGACTAGTATTGCACTTGTGCGCATTGTGAGGGCACAACGGCATAGTTCTCATATATTTGGGTATAGGATACTCATGCAAGTGTAATAGGAGGTTGTGTTTTACCGATGGTACGAGAACAGCTTCGCTCTGGATAGACCCCCTCGGAATTCCATTGGTTGTATGACTATGTGTCTATGGAAGTCCGAAATAAGGGTAGGTGTATTTGGTCTTAACTTGAGACTTACACCGCTAATACTTGCGACAATCAATATACTTTGGTTGAGGTCGTCCAGGGCTTTAACAGGTTCTGTGTACGCCAATACTGGGTATATTGAGAATCATAGTGTGTTGGGTTTGATGTCAAGACGGAAGTGTCACTCCAGTCATATGGAGATGATGGTCACGTAAGATACGGGACTGGTTCTCTTAATGGCTGCAACTATCGGGATAAAATGACAAGGTCAGGTTTATCCGATTATAGAGACTAGTCACCAGACATCCGACATGTGCTTCGTACGGGGCAGACATAATTCCAGCCCCAGCCTAGCACGTGATCATTCGATACTGGACAGAAATATGCATACTACGGTATACTATGCTTGATAGATCCTTATTCCTGTAAGGATGTTCCGAAGAATTGGGGAGGCATGGCGCTTTGCTAAAGGCCAACCTTGTCTTGTAATCGGTATAAAAAGTAGCAGGTACTTACGTGTTCGGATAGTCTGACGACCGAATTTACTGCCAACATATCCGGGGATCTCATGGGTCGCTTCCAAAGATTTACCGATGACGTATAACCACTCTAAATTAATCTGGGATTAATTAGAAGAGAGAAATTAATATGGGATTAATTGCGGAGATATTTTATTTGGGATAAAATATCCATTAAAAGAGAGATAACGATTAATTGGAATTAATCGATTAATTAATATATTGATATATTAAACGAAATTAGATCTCGACGTGGAATTAAAATTAGATTTAATTCGGGCGAACGAATTAATTTAGAATTAATTAATTCGTTAGCGACGTGAATAGTGACTTCGCTAGGCGTAATCATTTAATTACGACGCAACGGAAAATTCGTTAATTGGAATTAGCGAACCCGAGCCCGAGATTATTTGCGAGCACATTCGTATTTCAATTCGAGTGCGGCACGCAAGTCAAATCAAGCGTCAAATCGCTAGTCGTATCAAGCGTCCATCAAATCACTTGTCACTTTGAGTGATGTGACTTGACAAGTTGTGATTTATGTGATTGAGTGATTGAGTGATGTTGTGAGTGGTTGGCTTTATTGGTTTGACTTTTAAAAGCCAAATTCAAATGAAATGCATTTGAAATTCACTCTTGTGTATAAGATACACAAATTTGGAAACACATCCAACAATTCACTCTTCTCTCTTTCTCTCCACTCTTCACGCCCAAAAGGGCAAAAAGCTTACTATTTTTCTGTCAAAACGTGAGTAGTGAGGGAAGCTTAGAGTGGGATTTTGTGGCAAAATCTCAAGTGCTAGCACACTTACGAGACATGCGAAGGTGATAGGGAAGCCCACCCATGAGCCGGGAACCATTCGACGAAGCTTGGAGCTTGACAAAGGACTCAAACGAAGGCCAAACTAGTGAGAAAATCTGCTCATTGTCGAATGCAGTGAAGGAGTGAGAAAAAAGTTTTTTTCGTCTCCGCGTCGCTCAACCTATCGATGTAAGTATTCCGCAACTTCTTCGATGTGTATTCGCACTTGAATCATGCTTATAATTGATCTTGGACCTTAATAGAAACCAACAGACACGTGGCTGTCGGTGGAATTATTGGCTTGGTGTCGCAACGCATGAAGTTGTATGCGTCGCGACACTGACGTCATTGCTTACGTCAATAAGGACATGTTTCGGCTGGTTTCATAATTGATCGCTGACGTCATGATGATGTGTGTCGGCAGACTGGTTGCATCAGCACGTCGCGACTCTGAGGTTCTGCACGTCATGACGTAGAAATTTCAATTTTGCCTTTTTTGTCTATTTTTCGTTTTTTTGGCCCCGATTTGATTCCAGTGAGTCCTGAAACCTTATTTATTTACAAAATACACCAAACACATCAAAATATTCACAAAACTCAAGAAACTATACAAAATATTAAGTAAAAGGGACGGTAAATATTGATATATTTACCGCTTATCATGTCTCAACTTGAATAGTATAGTTTACAAGACACCGCTCCAGTAGATCAGCCGACTCATTTTCCATGAAGTTTTCCTTCACACAAGCTTCATTAACATCTACTTGTTCACATGTGCTCACCTCTTCAGGATATTTGATGGCATTGTAAATGTTGAACGTCACTTCTTCTCCATCTACTCTCAGAATCAGTTCTCCTTATTGCATATCAATAAGAGTTTTTCCAATTTCCAAGAAATGTCTTCCTAGAATCGAAGAGATCTCCTGATTTTCTTCCATATACAACACATAAAAAATATGCTAGAAAAATAAATGTATCCACTTTCACTAAATCATCTTTAATGAATCTTTGAGGATAAGTGAGAGATCTATTCGCCAATTGCAGTGTGATGGTTATTACCTTTGTATCTCAATGTCCCAGTTTCCTGAAAACAAAAAAAGACATCAAATTAAAGCCAGCTCCTAAATTGCATAAGGCCTTAGTAAAAGTAGAACCACTAATGTTGCAAGGTATAGTGAAACTCCCTAGGTCCTGAAGCATTTGGAGCAACTTCTTTTGAAGAATTGCACTACATTCCTCCGTGAGATTCACAGTTTCAAAATCTTCCAGCTTTCTCTTCTTCAACATGATCCCCTTCATAAACTTCACATAATTGGGCATTTGTTCCAAATTATGTATGGGTTTGTCTAGTAGGTATAGTTAACAAAAGATTTCGCTTAGGCGAAATAGAAAGGTTATAATGCCAACCAATGAGAAAACACATAAGATGTTAAAAGAAATTTATGTTCTTTTACGCAACAAAGTAGGGATATACTTCGGATAAAGAATCAAGAAAAGAGGTACTATAGAACAATGGGAAGAGGTGTATTACTCGTGAATATGAGAAAACAAAAAGTGAGAGATTGATACGGAAAATTTCAAATTGTATTAGCTTTTAGAAGAGTTCGAACAAAACAGAACCCCTAAAATTCTAAAGAATGAGACTTCATTTAGGAAAATGGTAGACAAGTCGACCTAGTTTGTATATCTTCTTCCCAAGCAGAGTACATCTTAATGGCCTAGTAGGTCGAAAAATACCAGTGCAGAATGGAATACCAATAGATGACTATAACAAGTAATCTCTAACATAAGAACGAGAATTACTTCTGATAATTAGTACATACTCTGTTATAGAAGAATTGATAATGATTTGTGCTGTAGAAGATGGTAAAGAAAATGAAGGAAACATTTTCCTCGCGCAGCGGAAAAGGTTTAGGCACACGGATCGGACTTGAAAAAAAATTTTGCCTTTCTCCTTTGAATGCCAAAAGCTACTGATATCAACACTGAAATTTCGCTTCAATTTTAGATAAAATTCTAGCCCCGAAATAGCCCCAGAACAGTCCCCGAACAACCCCGAGCAGCCGGATAAAAACTGGACTGTTTTGGACTCGATTCGCGCCCAACACATTGCATAAACAGCCCCTGAAATGAGTGGACAGCAGCTGTGTTTGGGTTCTGATTTATCACTTGAAAACAGCCCCAACACAGCCCCAAAACATCACAAAATATTCCCCAAAAATTCTAGATTAAAAAAAAAACAAACGGAGTTCCGTTTCACCATGAAATGGGCGGCAATGAGCCAAAAACAATGCTCACTGTTGAATACAAATAGAAAGAGATGAAGATGAATTTTGTTTGACACCACAAGTCTTCTGAACTATATCTCATTACCAATGGAAACTTGTGTGGGCAAGACTCACAAAATAATCTCTAAAAGTTTTAGGGATTGAGTCACACAAACAACTTTTGTTCTTTTGATTATTTGTTTTATTCCTTATCTTTTGTTTTTTATTTCTCAACTTTTGAGAGAATTGGAGAAGAAGAAGAAAGGTGATTAGAGTTAGAATGAGAGTGTCTTAAAAAGAAAAATCATATTTTCCTTTTTATACTTAGGGTTAAATTTTGCAAAATAAAACAAACCATTTCCTCTTCCTACAAGCCAACATTCGGCCAAGCACATGTGTAAATAAAAAATTTTGTAACATCAATATTTACTTTCCTGAATAGAAAAGATGTTACAAAACAAAAGGTTAAATGCCTATTTAAAATTTGTAACTTCTAAATTAAATCCAAAGGTTTCCAAAACCCAAATTTAGAAATTAATATCCTAACCTTTTCATTTAATTATATCTAATATAATTAAATCACATGTGTTTAATAAAACCATATATTAACTTGTAATATAATGTCTCAAGTTTGACATAATAATATTATTAATCATATTAATAATATGTATACCTTTGTGAGTATATAATTGGACTATCCAATTATACTAAATCCGCTATAGTAAATCAAGCTAGCACGAGGACCAAATGGACCTACGGTTCCGAGCTCCAATAATCTCGAAATATTAATTAAGCTCTTAATTAAATATTCTAAATTATTAACTTCGGGTTATTCCACTAAAAACCCGAAGTTGCACTCTCGTTGCCGCAGATGATATATTAATCTGAACCAAGTCGGTGTCCATCGATATAGTCACTACATATAGATTAACCATTCACGAGTATCTCGTAATTAGAGCCGGGTCATAATGTCGTTATACTCCTCTAATTATTTTTACCTTAAGTACCATTGATTCTCTAATGAACGATTTATTCATAACGATTATGAATTTTAATCTTTCTATTCGTAATAGAAAGACTTGAGCGCTCTAACCGTTCAAGTATCGAATCAACCCTTAAGAAATATACTCTTCTACTTCTCGGAAGAAGGAGTAAACTCCATATCTATGTAAAATGTTCCCAGCTACACAACAGACTATGCCCCCAAAGTACGTAGCTATTGGTCGGGACTGCTACACCAACCTCACCTTTGTAAATCAAAATACATAGCCTTCCATGCAGGAGTTCGTAGTACACTCAGGATTAAGATCAATTCATAAATGACCATCTAGTAAATCGAAATGACTTTCTTTGATTAACGATATTATAAGAATGTCATTTCCATCTGGGTCCAGTCCTATATGATCACATCATATAAGGTGCCGTCATTCTCATGTCTCTACCTGGACGATCACGGATCAAGTTCGCCATACAAATATAGAATGGACCGTAGCTATAGATAAACCACAAATAAAGTACCTGTTTTGTTTGCTCTCTATGGACTATTTAAGATTACTAACATCAGACTTAAATCCTCTTGTGTATGACACTCATACACTAAGTCTGAAGGCACATAAGTAATCTAGGGTATACAAGATAATTTATAATATGCGAAATGAAACAAACACTTTGATAAATGAATAATGCATCATTTTATTTCATAACACATAAAGCCGTTTACATTACATGTAGCTCTATGGCATACATCCCAACAATCTCCCACTTACACTAGAGCAAATGGAACATGTCACGTAATCCTAGACCATCTAGGTGACATTCAAATACTTTAGCCGACAAGGTCTTTGTAAACGGATCAGCCAGGATCTCTGCGAATACAACCTTTGTGACGGTAGAGTCTCTTCTCTACACTATCTCCCTGATGAGATTATAGTTCCTCTCTATATGTTTTCCCCTCTTGTGGTTTCTTGGTTCTTTGTAGTTTGCCACTGCACCACTATTATCGCAATAAAGTGTGAGTGGTCTATCCATATCTGGAACAACTTCCGGATCTCGCAAGAATTTAAGAAGCTAGACTGCTTCCTTATCTGCTTCACAAACTGCTACATATTCAGCCTCCATGGTGGAGTCACCAATGCAAGATTGCTTTATACTCTGCCATACTATAGCCCCACCACCTAGGGTAAACACTGATCCAGATGTTGATTTCCTAGAATCGATATCTGTCTGAAAATTAGAGTTTATATATCCTCTTAAAATCATATCCTCACCGGAATACACAAGCATATAATCTCGCGTTCTCTTAAGATACTTGAGAATGTGTTTCACAGCCACCCAGTGATTCAATCCTGGGTTCGACTGAAACCTACTGACTACTCCCACTGTAAAACAGATGTCTGATCTCGTGCATAACATAGCATACATGAAACTACCAACTGCTGAGACATATGGGATATGTCTCATTTCCTCAATATCTTGAGGTGTCTTAGGAGATTGTTCCTTTGACAAATGAATTCCATGCCGATAAGAAAGATTGCCTTTCTTGGAATTTTGCATCCCAAATCGCACAAGGATCTTGTCGATATAGGATGTCTGAGACATAGCTAACAGTCGTTTCTTGTGATCCCAAAGTATCTGAATCCCAAGAACATAATTGGCATCTCCCAAATCTTTCATTTGGAATTGGTTAGCTAGCCAGGTTTTCACGTCCGATAATATATTTATTGTTGGGAAGCGGCCGCGAGTGCGCAGCGAAAAATCAAAATTATTATGCCGCTTTCCCTTTGCCCAAGACCCATTTGTTTTTATTATTCTACAAGCCTAGTCATATTACTATATATTCTAAGCATAAAACTCATAAAACATGCAAAGAACATAAACCTAAACATGCTAACTATCATAAGAACTCTAATTAAAATAAAGAAAGAAAAAGACTTACTTGAACCGTAAACTTCTCCAGTCCTCCATCCAATCTACAAGCTTTTCTCGAACTCAGCAAGCTCTTCCACGTTCCAAAGAGCCACCCAACTGTGTGGCCTCCAAAAATGCACATACCAAAGCCAATACTCAACGGAAAGACTACGCCTTGAGTGCACGGGTATTTTGCCATTGGTAATTTGTGAAGAATTCTTTGGGTTTATATAGTGCACCAAAGACAACAAAATTAATTAAGAATCCGATGTGGGAAAAAAGCTAATTTAATCTTAGCCATTGGATCTTAATTTAGTGGTTTAATGAGATTATAAAACCCTAATAAGAGTTTGGGCCGAATTGGAATTCAAAACAAATAACAAAAAAATTTATTATTCACGTTACTATTCATGTGAATAGTAATTTTTTATTTTTTTTTATTTTTTTATTCCAATTCCCAAAGTGCCCCCATCATCATTCACCAATCCCTAAGCCACTATGGAACCTCATAAATGATATGTTCAATAATTAAACACATTGAACCATTTATGAACAATTCCTACAGCAATCATATATGCTGTTATATTTGTATTGTACACTGTTAACCATTGATTTCGACTTTGTTGTGTGTGACATTTTGGGTTCCCCTCAAGTTGGACATGAAATGAATCGTGATATTTAATCGAACATAAATTATCCTCCGATCAGATGGTCGTTCGATTTCAATGACCAAGGTTGACATCTAGCAACATGTCAAGGCCCCCAAATGAGAAGGAAAGATATATATACCCATTATGTATGCGATTTACATATGATACGGTCTCTCGCCTCGCTGTATCCCCACCTATTGACCTAGGGTACGGAAAGTGTCTACCCATATGGTCAAAGGTATGATGTTGATAGTGTCATGAATCGTGTTAACCCAATAATCTCACATGAGTCTTCCGCTGTGGCCACAGTCTCAAGCACTGATCACACATATCAACCCGCGAACTGGAATACTACTCTTATAAGAAAATATTATCCGAGAGAGTGGCGATTCTCTGTTGTATCTTTACAAACTTTATGTGTTTCAACAAATGACCCAATTATACCCTTATGACCGGATCTTTTGAACCGGGGAAGGAGAATGTCAAAGTTATTTGATCCACACATAAGATTGTAAAGACCTCAAGTCTAAGGACTAGTCATATAATCGATACATGAAAGTTCTCACACACACATAGGATAAACACTCCATATGAAAACTTTCAGCGGTCAGTTCGATGGACACGAGCAACTCATGCATCCATGTGATACACCAAGCGAACGGATCTCCGCTAGTAGCCTATGAGATTGGCTACCCCACTTAAGGGCGGATCATATCATCATGCTAGTCTCTCCACTTTGTGAACGCCCAGATTATTCACAAAACTATGTCTATGAACATTTAAGAGTAATGATTCTCATAAGGCGTGGAAGCTATCGTCTCATTACTCCAAGGGCTTTATTACAGTGTTGATGATTCATATAAGTTATGTAAGACACGTATAATAAATATTCCATTTTATTAATTAATGAAAATATTACAAATACATGTACATATAGCCCATCTACAAGTTGGGTATATGGCATATCCCTAACATTTATATCATTCACAATGAGTAAAATATCATCGACGTATAAAATAAAATAAAAAACCACATTCCCATCAATGACACGCTTGTATACACAAGGCTCATCAACATTTTGCTCAAAATTATAAGACTTGATCGTGGTATCAAATCATATATTCCAAGATCGAGAAGTCTGCTTAAGTCCATAAATGGACCTTTGCAGCTTGCAAACTTTTTGCTCTTGACCTTGGGCTATGAACCCTTCTGGTTGTACTATATAGATACTCTCATCAAGATTCCCATTCAACAATGCAGTCTTGACGTCCATTTGCCAAATTTCATAGTCATAATATGTGGCAATGGATAGAAGAATGCGGATAGATTTGAGCATGGCTACTGGCGAGAAAGTTTCCTCATAGTCAACTCCCTCTTTCTGGGTATAACCCTTGTCCACTAGCCTAGCCTTGAAGATCTGTACCTTCCCATCTACTCTCATCTTCCTCTTGTAGATCCACTTGCAACCTATGGGTTTCACCCCATCAGGTTGGTCTACAAGTTCCCAGACTGAGTTGGAGTACATAGACTCCATCTCTAGGTTCATGGTTTTGAGCCATTCCGCTTTATCACAATCATCCATTGCACTACATTAGGTCAATGGATCATCTATACCATCGCTGGATGCGACAACTTGTGCCTCTCCAACTCCAAGATAGTGATCAGGTTGTCGTACAACCCTCCCACTACGTCTAGGTGGTAGATCATTCTGATGAGCTTGCATCTGACGCTCAGATGTCGAAGGTGTTATATATTTGTCAACTGTCATTGACGATGGTGTATTGGTCGAACCAGCAAGTAACTCATTGAGTAACACTTTACTTCAAGGTTTGAACTCCCTCATATAATCCTCTTCTAGAAACGTAGTGTTTGTCGATACAAACACTTTGTTATTATCAGAACTATAGAAGAATCCACCAGTAGTCTCCTTAGGATAGCTTACAAATAGACACACCTGAGAACATGGCTCCAACTTTGTAGTCTTATTCTTCAGCTCATGTGCTAGATACCCCTATATGCAGAAATATCGTAAACTAGTTTTACGACCATTCCACAACTCTAAGGGAGTCTTAGGAACAGACTTAGATGGAACTACATTGAGGATATGCATTGCAGTTTGCAGTGCATATCCCCAGAACAAACTAGGTAGTGAGCTATAACTAAACATAGATCTCATCATGTCTAGTAGGGTCTGATTTCTCCTCTCTGCAACACCAATTTTCTATGGTGTTCCAGGTGTTGTAAGCTAGAATACTATCTCATGCTCAACTAAGAATTCCTCAAAATCTCTGTCAAGGAATTCTCCTCCACGATCTGATCGTAGAATTTTGATTATTTTACTTAAATGGTTCTCAACCTCAGCAGGATACTCTTTGAAATTTTCAAAAGTATCTGACTTGTGCTGCATTAGGTAAACATACCCATAACTAGAATAATCGCAATGAATGTGACGAAGTATTCATAACCACCTCGGGCTTTTATATTCATCAGTCCGCAAATGTTCGAATGTATTAGCTCAAGTGGTTGAACGACTCTTATATCTTTTCCAGTAACAGATCTCTTGGTCATTTTTCCTTCTAAACATGATTCGCAAACTGGTAAAGTTCCGAGATTTAACTGGTTTAAGGATTCGTTCTTTATCAATCTGTCAATCCGATCAAGGTTGATATGACCAAGTCTAAGATGCCACAGATATGTGTCGTGAGAAATATTTGGCCGTTTAGTTTTAGGTTTCTCAACCTTAAACATTTCAGCGTTGAGCAGTGACCTATGTGTTAACGGTCTTAACACATAAAGGTTATTTTCTGAGTTTCTTGTGCATATGGTTAATCCATTTCTACCAATAATAACCAAATTGCTATTAAAAGAAATTGAATAACTATCATCCAAAAGTTTAGAAACATAAATCAAATTTCTGCGAAAAGCAGGAATGAATAACACATTGTTCAAATTTAAATAACTATTATTTGTGAACTTTAAACTGGAAACTCCCACTGCTCTTTCTGAAACGGCATCCCTTGTCCCGACCCTCATGGTGTAGTCACCTTCAGCAACGTCCCTCCATGAGTCAAGTAGCTGTAAATAAGAACAAACATGGTTAGTGGCTCCAGAGTCAACAATCCAGGCGGATTTATCATCCTCCACTAATAGAGATTCGATAACGATTAAATCATATTTACCTGTTTCCTTTTTCTCCTTCATCTCAGCAAGGTATTTAGGACAATTCCTTTTCCAATGCCCATTCTTGTTGCAATGGAAATATCTTCCCTTGGGCTTGGCATCTTTGGAGCCTTTCTTGTTCTTCTTCTTCATGGGCTTTGCCTTAGCCTTCCCAGTGTTATTCTTATTCATCTTTGCAGATTTAGAAGACTCGATAATATTTTCCTCAGCACCGGACTTACGAGGATCCACAAGCATGGACTCATAATGAGTGAGCTCATTAAGCAGTTGGGTCAAAGTAAAAGTCAACTTGTTCATAACATAGTTGCTTTTAAACTGCAGGAAACTTTTCGGAATAGTTTCCATAATCATGGTCACCTGGATACGCTCGTCAATACGAGCTTCATAGGTTTCAGCAGTGTTGAGATAGGTCATCATCATCAAGACATGCTCTCGGACTAATGTCCCATCCTTCATTCTAACAGTCATCGTTGAGACCATGGCCTCATGACGTTGACGCTCCAAAGGCTGCACAAACATGCCCTGCAATGACTCCATCATCTGAGATGTTGAAGCCATAGGTTCATGCTTTGCAGCAAAAACCTCAGACATCCCTGCTAGCAAGTAGCAGTGGGTTTTCTCATTAGCTGCAACCCATTTCTGATAGGTATCGCGCACAGCTTGTGTTGGACAATTATGACCCATAGCGTCACTATTTGTACAGATCATGGTGTTGTTGTACAAATTAACTATGTGACAAGGAGATTGCACTCTTATCATTTGGGATTAGATCACCTAGATGTATAAATGATATGAGGTCCTTATGATTAGTTCATGGATTGAGATGATATGAGACAGTATCAGTCCTCGAAGGATTAATCATTAAATATCCCTAGTCAGAGTATTATCGAGATTGGACATCGATAATGCCTAAAAGACTAGTATTACACTTGTGCGCGTTGTGAGGGCACAATAGCATAGTTCTCATATATTTGGGTATCGGATACTCATGCAAGTATAATAGGAGGTTGTGTTTTACCGATGGTACGGAAAATAGCTTCGCTCTGGATAGACCCCTCGGAATTCCATTGGTAGTATGACTATGCGTCTATGGAAGTCCGAAATCAGGGTAGGTGTATTTGGTCTTAACCTGAGACTTGCACCGCTAATACTTGCGACAATCAATATGTTTTGATTTTGGTCGTCCAGGGCTTTAACCGGTTCTGTGTACGCCTCTACTGGGTATATTGAGAATCGTAGTGTATTGGGTGTGATATCAAGACATAAGTATCACTCCAGTCATAGTGGAGATGATGTCACGTAGGATACAGAATTAGTACTCTTAAGTACTACAGTCATCGGGATGATATGACTAGGTCATGTTCATCCAATTATAGAGACTAGTTACCAGACATCCGACATGTGCTTCATACGGGGCAGACACAATCCAGCCCCAGGCCTAGCACGTGACATCTGATACTGGATCGCTATACGCAATACTACATATACCACGCCTGACATAGATTGTATATTCCAGTAAGAATATTTCTGGAGAATTGGGTAGGCACGGTGTTTTGCTAGAAGCCAACCATGTCTTGTAAATCCGTAAGCATGTGGTACGAGGTACACACTTAATTGGATAGTCCGATAACCGGATTTACTGCCAACATATGCAGAGGTCTCTTGGGTCGCTTCCCAAAGATTCACCGATGACAGTTGACTTAAACTAGAATCAATCTGGGATTAATTTAGAGAGAGAAAATTAATCTGGGATTAATTGAGGCTTTATTTAATCTGGGATTAAAAGTGTTCAGAAGAGAGAGAACGCGATTAATTTGGAATTAATCGGTGAAATAAATTTAATAGTTAAATTTGATTTTTCTATTTAAATTATTAGTATGGGCTAAAATTAATATATCGGATATATTAATATGAATTGGATTTCTTTTCGAAATTAAAGTTGGACTTTAATACGAGCGAACGGATTAATTTAGAATTAATTCGTAAACGGCATTCATAATACATTTACGAGGCGTCGTCATTTAATTAAATTAGAATTAATTATTTAGCGACAGAAATCCCTTTAATCGGATTAAATGAATCCAAGCCGCGGAAAACATTCGTAGAATCCATTTGAATTTTGAATTCAAATGTGGGGCCTACTTCACATGTGGTAGTTGGGAGGGTAGTTGGCATTTATGCCAAGCCACCAACTTCCAACTACCTTGGAATGGTTTTGGTGAAACCATTTACCCAACCACCTTGTTTAGGTAAAAGGGTAAATTGATTTTACCAAAAGGCATATCTCTCTCTCATTACACAACACTTGACACAAATCAAACCCTAGTTCATCCTTGCTTGGGCGTGAGCTTCATCTACCTTCCTCTTTGATTTTTTGCAAAATCAACAAAGCTAGCACTTGTAGAAGTCTTCTAAGGTGATAGGGAAACCAACTCAAAGCTTGGAATCAACACAAAGGTTGGATCTTGGAGATCTTCATGAAACCAACTCAAAGCTTGGAATCAACAAAGGAAGGATCTTGGAAATCAACTCAAAGCTTGGAATCAACAAAGGAAGGATCTTGGAGATCTTCTTCATTAGAAATTTTAAAACTCAAATCCATTCAATGTAAGTAATTCTGAAACTTATAATGAATTTATGAACACATTTTCTTGCTTATTAGATCCTTGGCATGTTCTAGGAACACTAACAATGGTATCAGAGCCAATTTTAAGCATGAAAATTTTAGGGTTCATGAGACTAAAATTTGGGCTTTTGTGTTTTGAGCATGATTCCTTAAAATTGATGCTTTGAGCATGCTTAGAATATGTTAACTTAAAGTTGTGCATGATTAGATTTGAAATAAATGATTGGATCAAAAATTTAAAATCTCTCTTGCTTGGCCGAATGGTACAATGCAGTGGACTGCATTTTATTTTTTTTATAACATCATTGGATGTGTTTAAATGCATGATTAAATGTTGATTGTTGGTTTGATTAGATTAGAATCAAAGTCAATAATTTTTATGTTAAATTCAAGAGCATGTTGAGCATGAAATGATGTGTTTTGGCTTCAATTTGTGTTGAGCATAAATTGATGGATTAAGCATGATTAATTAAGTTAATTGGTATTTTGGAAATATTGAGTTTAATTAATTAATCATGGCTAATACACTTTAATTAAAATAATTGTGATATTTGGAATATTATAATTATGTTAATAAGCCTTTAAATTATGAATTGGGCTAAAAGTGTGTATTTGGGCTTAATGGGCTTGGTTTGACCAAGTTTGGTTTTGGAATTTTGGATTGGATCCAATTGGGCCTAAAATCAATTCCATAAAGTCCAAATACATCACTTGGCCCTTTAAAGAATTTAATTGGGCCTAATGGGCCTAAATTAATTTGTAGGCAATATGGTGATTCCTATTGGGCCTTGGCATTTTGGGTTTGACCCATTATGGCCAAAGCCCATGTCTTAAGAATTAATTAAAAGCCCATTGGACTTTAATTAAAATGACATTGGATGTTATTGGGCCTTTGAGACCCATTAAGATTGGATTTGGAATCCAAGTCTTTAAGGCTTATAAGAAAGTGAAAGAATTAAATTTGGAATTAGCATTGAATACAAATAAATTGGATTTAAAGTTGTAGTTCAATATAATTCAAGAATACTTACTTTGAGTATTTATTCTTAAACGAGTTTGACTCGCGCAAATCAAATCGTTGTTTGAACATTGGATGATCATTAATTCAAAGATTAATTAATTGGATTAGATTGATTGAATAACATGATTTGTATGAATACATTAATGTATTGCATGAATAATGTATATCGGATGGATATTAGAAGGGTGAGGGCAATTTTGGAAATTGTAATAAATTTAGAATTTATTAAATTGGACCTGCGTGTCCAGCCTTTTATCTCCTTTCTCATTGTATTTCTCTTCTCACCTATTCCCCTCAATGTAAATGAGGTTTCTTTAGAAGTGTTATGTAATTGGGTAGAAGTTAAAATAGTTCTAGTCGGGGAGAGGAAAGAGAGTGATTTGTTCTAGGAACAATTTGTGACATATCCATCTGCATATCATTATTAATTTATTTATCGCACATTATTATGCTTTTAGAATGCATGCTTAAGGGTGTATGATGAGACCTAATTAAAGATAATAAATTGGTTGCTAATTTACGCGAAAAACCCTCAAAACATATTAAGCATTTTTCCTTCCGTTGAGTGATTCTTACTTAAGATCCAAAGTTGGCATTGGTTTGTTGGCCAAAGTCAAGACCTTTGTCAATTGCGGATGTGTTTGAATCATGAGAGTTTTGTTCCATATCGGTGTCTTGTCCAAGTCGTGATTTGTTGGCCAAAGTCAAGATCACTTCTTGTACATCGACATTGATTACGAAGCTTTCCATGTCAATGGGTCCCGCTTAACTGGAATCATTAAGCTTGTTGTGCCAAAGCCAAGGCTTAGTTGATTCAGAGGAAAAAGGTTAGGAAAATATATTGGATATATTGGCATATATATTGTATATATGTTTCGGACTTGGATGTCCACCTACTGGATCTAGGAATTGGATTGGATCCAATTGATCTTAGAGATCTACCTAGTTAAGTATCATACAATTTGTTGGCCAAAGTCAAGATTGTGTGTTATTTAACGGGATCTTAACCCACTAGGAAACACGGTTTCCCAAGTACTTGACAGAGGGTTAGAGGCTCGCCGAAAAATAGTGGGAGGCTAGTATTGAATTTGTAATTTCGTTCAAATACTTTCCAATACGCGCTCATTTCAATTTTCGTCATTATTTATTAATAAATATATTAGTTGGACTAATATTCAATTGTTGTTTTAATTAAACAGTTGGACTGTATTCAAACAACTTCATTTATACTTGATTATATAATTAGATTATAGTAATCAATATATTTGAATTTTACCCTTCATTTACAGTTGATTATATAATTGGATTATAGTAATCAATATATATTGATTTTAACCAATAAAAGTATACTTGATTATATAGTTGGACTATAGTAATCATTATATTAAATAGTACCTGAAATCGTTGATTAAATAGTTGGACTATTAGAATCAAGATAAATTGAAAGATTAGTGTTTAAAACATAATCCTAGGGAAAATATATTTAAACGACTTTATTTTTTCAAATTGGGAATAAAATTTCAGGATTGTCCTCGAAACTAAGAAGTTACTTTATTTGATAAAATAACTTCTTGGGCCTTAACCCGAAGTTAAGCAAATAGTAGAGCATGATCTTTGGAAGATTCATGTGATGATAACTTTAGTGCTTAATCATTTATGCTTGTCATAATGACTCCTTAATTTCGTCGTCATAACTAATGATTAGATCTTTAAACCATAATGTTGAAATTGAAGGATCTTCATAGGTCTATACTAAGATCTTAGAAGAATTAATTTTAATAGTAAACTCTTGGAGAGTTAATGGCTATGCTCAAGGAGCCAAAGCCAAAGTTTGCAATAGGGCAAGAAGCGCAAGGCGCATCTTACTTCAATATTCTAGAAGGCCAAGGCTTGGCCAAAGGCTTTTAGAATGTGGAAAAGGGCAAAGGCAAAATCATTATTATCTTCTAGGAAGATAAAGGACATATCTCAAGATGTCTGTCTACACTGTGGCAAACGGGGTCACTGAAAGCGTGACTGCCGTATGGACAAGGCAGATATGAAGGAATTGAAGACGGGCAAGGCTCTAACTTCATAAATGTTTGTCATAAACATGTTCACTACTAGTATTAAAATTGGATTTTAAATACTTAGTGTGATACATAAATATATGTATTGATGTGCAGAATCTGCTATGAGCAGGATACTGACTTCAAATGAGATTAATCTGCGAATATGAAACGGGACGACAGTCGATGTTTTAAACGTAGAAACCTAAGTTTAGGAAATACCTTTTGGGTGTGTGCTTAAATTAGGAAACTGTTATAATATAACTAGTTTGACTAGAAACATTATCTCTATATCGAGTATAACTCGTTGCGAGTATACCTTTATATTCTAGAACACTAAAGTGTTTTATTTTATAAAGATGATATTGAGATAAACACATTAGATGTGAATAACAGTATTTATATTTTGAATATAAATAAATCTCAAACATATAACATGACAAACAAGTAGCTCAAACTGATTTGATCTGATAAGACTTATATGTGGCAGTGTTGTCTGTGACACATTAAACAAGACTCGTATATCCACACTTTTGAAGAGTGGATACTAGGACGGATTTGATTCTATTCAAATGATGTCTACGAATCTAGTTTATAAGGCAAGTGCCTGAAACACTTTTACTTGGTAAAAGTGTAACTGCCACCGATTTGTTAGCCCTCGTTCATAGTAACGTAAGTGGGCCCATGTCTAGCTAGGCTAAATATGGAAATGAATGTTTCGTGACCTTTACGGATGTGGCATCGCGTTATGGTTATGTGTTTCTTATGAAACACGAATCAGAAACTTTTAGAGTTTCGACACGAAATAGACAAGCAGATCGGCTAAAGTATTAAAACCATCACGGTTTGACCATGATGAAAATACTTAAGCAGTAAGTTTCTCAAATACTTGAAAGAGTATAGTATTCTTTCAATGAGGACTCCTCCTGGAACACGTCAATTTGACGGTGTATCCAAACGGAGAAACCGAATTTTGTTAAACATGATAAGGTTAATCATGAGTCGCTCTAAGCTACCATTTTCCTTCAAAGGGATAAGCATTAACAGTGCAATACTTATTTTGAATAAGGTTCCATGAAAATCTGTTAGACAGAATTCATATTTAATATGAACAGGAAAGAAACAGGGTTTTCTCATTCCTGATGATTTGGGAATGCTGGGCATACGTTTGGATGATACCAAACTATAACCCAAATTGGATAAGTGCCTAAATTGTAGGTTATCCTAGGGAAACCAAAGTATAGTACTTATACATCTCATATGAGAACAATGTAATTGTTGCTCGCCATGCGTTTTTCCTAAGAGGAATACCGATATGCAGTGGTAAGTGGGAGGATAGTAAAACTCGATGAAAATCAGAGTAATACTGTTCAAGGCACCTAGTCCTTAATGGAACACAAACAGTTCATCAATGATGAAACTGTACCACAATCTTCGAATACACAAGAACCGCATTAGTCGGAGAGAGTCAGAAAACAACTTGGGAGGTATGGATTTCTGATCTCACCTCATAAAGATGTCAATCTTATTGAGGAATACGAACTGACTACATTTGAGGAAGTGATACAAGGTATCGACTCCCCATTATGGCAAAGTGCCATGAAGTCCAAAATGGATTCCATGTATACCAACTATGTTTAGAGACTAGTTGATGTACCAGAAGGCATTTTGCATATTGGTACTATATAAGTCTTCAAGAAAGACATACATGGATGGCAACATACCATCGTACTAAGCTAGTCTTATAGCGAAAAGGTATCGTTATCAATATTGTGTCAATTACAACGAAACCTTTTACCTGTTGCCATGGATAAATCCATTTGGATAATGCTTGCTGATGCTGCATGTTTCATTCATGAAATGTGGCAGCTGAACGTCAAAATCGCTTTCCTTCAACGGAAACCTCTTTGGAGGATGTTTATAACATCCTGACGGTTTTGTCGTACCAAAAATAGCAAACACGATTTGCAGGTTATTCGATCCATGTATGGATTGAAGTAAGCATTGGGTTCTTGGAACTATCGTTTTTATGTAATCATAATGGTGTATGATTTGATTCAAAACGAATATGATTCTTGTGTATATAAGGAGGTTAGTGGGAGCGCACTGACAATGATGTCCTAAATAATGATGATATGTCATTTCTTGGAAATGATATTCCCATATTACAATCGGTGAAAGCTTGGCTTTCATGAAAATTCTCCGTATAATTTTTGGGAGAAACAACATTTATTCTAGGAATAAAGATCTAATGGGATAGATTTAAAGTTGTTAACACTCTTTGAGAACTCGTACATTGAAAAATGTACGTGACCTGGTGTCTCATACGCTTTGAGCATATGGAGTCACAAACAGGTCAATCCAAGTGATAGTCACTGGATTGATATTAAGAACATCCGTTAGTATCTTAGAGAACTAAGGATGATGTCTTAAACTATGGAGAATGAGAACTTGAAGTGACTGGGATCACTGCTGTAAGTTTCCTACACTACAAGAAAAAAGGCTTTTACTGATACTAAATTAGTGTCAGTAAAGGGTTTTACTGACACTATATAAATGTGTCAGTGTTGCCGCAGCCAGAAATCACTGACACTAGTTTCTAGTGTCAGTGATTCTTAGTGTCAGTAAACGTTAATACTGTAGTATCAGAAAATTATTGACACTATGGTATCAGTAATCTCTCACACTATTTTAGTGTCAGTAATTATTGACACTATATCATCAGTATTTAGTGATACTATAGTGTCAGTAAATTTTGTTACTGCAGTATCAGTATATCGCATATATTTGATTTTTAGTGTCAGTAATTATTGTTACTATAGTATCAATATCTGTCAATATCTTTTAAAATTTAAAAATCGTATTATTTCACAATTATATTTCTTATTTTTTGTAATTAAATTAATCATAAAATATATATATATATATATATATATACCAACTCAATGAAATAAAAAACTAAAAAATTACATTTATATAAAATTCGCAATATAATAGATTAATCGTATTAATCAATTCAACAGTATCACATGATGAATACAAAAACTCCATAGACAATCTTTAAATTAACATATATATATTTCAAAAACTACTCTTAAAGTCACATCAAAATGTCATGCCCCCACCAAAATTCATGATACTTGTTGAGAAGCATGCAACAATCCCCCAACAATATGATATCTGGCACAAAATCTGAAATTATAAACCAAATGTTAAGAATTAGATGGACTTCCAAAAAAAATCGATATCTTCATAAATAAAAACATTAAATACATCCAAATAAAAATACAAAATATAACTCTAATCTAATTTTTGTCACATAAAGCACTTATTGACAATAACCATACCAACAACCTAAGAGCATGCATATAAAAAACCAAATGGCATCCATAATAACAACCAAATGGCATCCATAATAACAAGTTGTATCTTTCATACCGCTACATAATCACACACACACACACACACACACACACACACACACACACACACACACACACACACACACACACACACACACACACACACACACACACATCTCATTAACAAATTTCTAACTCGAAGGTACTAAGTCCCATTACTTACACACACACACACATCTCATTAACAAATTTCTAACTCGAAGGTACTAAGTCCCATTACTTCAATCAATATCAACTAAATTTCCTACCTCAAGATGCACTTGCTGAAATGATCTCTCCCAACAAAACAAAATTACAAGAACAAAATAAAAAGAAAATTTTAACATCTTTCTATACTGAACACTTAATATGCAATTTCAGCTCAGTAAAGGTTTTACCTATTTGACAATTATTATCTGATCCGAACACTCCAGCAGTGCCTACTTGCAACAATATTAACCCCTTCATGTTGTTCGATGAATAAACCTGGTAGCTCCCTAATCAAAGAATTCACAAAGAAAATCCATTTTCCCTTTTTCTTTCAATTGAGCAACGCAACACTTTTCACCCGTGAGTACATGTTAAAACCTAGCAAAGATGAAAACGACATCAGCATAGGTTTGAGGCAACTCATGGAACTGCATCAGGAAATGCCTCCATCCTCCTAACAATCAGCTGAAATTGTCCTTTGAATTAATACATCCCCTTGAAAACAGGATTTGTACGGCATATGCTCGCTCCATATTCTTCATACTCTGCTTTTGTATGGCAAGCCTGTACATTGAACAGAAACCTCAACATAAGGTTCAGTGATCCAAGAATAATAATAAAATCCACCAGTAGTGATCACATACAAAAGCGATACTGACAAAGCAAGAAGCAAAACTGAAAAGTATCATAAATAATAAACTCCACCAGTAGTGATCACACAAACAAAGTAAAGTAATTGAATCCAATTTTTGGAGTGTTTTTAGCATGGCCCAGTTAAACTAGCAAAGTGCTTCAGAGAGGCCATACAAGTCATACTCCTTGGGAACCAAATGAGTCTTATAGGTAGGCAATTAAAAAGCAAATAAATAATTTAATTAATTCAACCACCAATACCACCCACATGGTATTTGATCTCAACTTTAAAAAAAATAAATATATTTTTAGTTCTTAAATTCAACTACCAGACAACAATCAGAAAAACCCCCTCGTCTACATTTGATTATTCCTGTCAATAAAATGATGATATAATGCCTTCGGATGGAAGGGTGTAAATCATACTAGAAACATTTCTTTAAATTTCAGCCTTAGATCAAAAGAAACCTTATAAATCTAAAAGAGGAAGTAAATGAGACACACTGCGGATATACAGGAAGGAGAGCTTGGGATATGAGAAGAAAGCTGAATATGAGCCAGCAGATTCAAAGAGAAATAAGCACTATTCATCACAGTTTAAGATTGATCATACCGCAAAAAATTCAGGCGTTGAAGCAAGTACAGAACCACCAAACCACACCGCAAATCTTTGGATAGCATGGCTGACAACATTAACATCCACAGGTTGTGCCTAGAACCAATTATAAAAGAAAAGGGAGAAAGTGAACGATCAGCTCACCATTTCTATTATAATAATCATCAAAGTTTTCACTAGTTTGAATTAGAAGTAATTGATATATAATGAAAAAAGTACTTACTTTTACTTCCCCACCGAGTCGAGCATCAGATGATAGAACCCGGGTATCCACAATCTTCTTCAGATCCCGTTGCAACCTTCTATGGAAGTCCTTGAACATGGTCGAACTTCCAGATAAAACTATGTTCTGACACATAAAACAAAACCAGTTACTTGTAGAAAACTCAAAAACATGAACGGTTGGTTACAGATCTTTAATTTTTTTCTCCCAAAAACAGAGGTATAACAATAATCATAAAGCAAGATCTCTAAACACTCCAAGGACAGAGGAAAATCAGGCAACCGGTATAGATATTGAAGGCTTAGATGACTGAAGTAAATCTCTGTTGGTCTTGCAACCAACAAAGCAAAGTCCCACATCAACACATTTCAGCCCCAGCCAGTGCAGGTAGTTCTTATTGTCTCATTGTGACATATCTCATATATGCACCCTTTCCATTTCTAAACTTACAAATACCTTATACAAAGCCCTTCTTGTGTCAATTGGTGCAGACTGGATACACTTGTCAATTACAGCTGGCAAAGGAGTAGTGAAATCACTGCTATAGATCTCTGGATTAAAGAACACCTGCCAAACAAGGCAAGTTTCATCAGAACGTCCAAAAAAAGGCAACATATTAAATGGACAACATGATATTTGCAACAGTTATTCCTATACTACTTAAGACTTCATTACTACTAGAATTGGAAGAATGTCTAAGGCCTCCTTCATTGGAAAGATAAGCATTCTTGAATAGAAACGACAAACCTCAGGGCCAAGAAATCGTTCATAACCAATATCACATGTGTATGGTGCCCCTGTCTTGGGTTTGATACCCTTCCATTGCTTGATATATTTTGCTGGCTCTTTGTCATGCTTGTTATACTCCTGGAAATTCATCAAAGGAATTTTCTCATTGACAATATGAATAATCAGAAAAATTACATTGTAGCAAAATTCAACTTAAATATTTCGAGGAAGCAAACCTTGACAATATCTGAACATGTATAGCAATACAATTCCTTCACTTTCCGAGCTACTTCAAACGAGTCCTCAGGTGGTACATTCTCACCTCTTTCCTACATAAAACAGTGATTAAGAGAAAGAAACTGTAAGTATTAAATCATTACTTAACTATTTATCTATTTAATGTATAACATGGCATTCAATAACCTTTTTCAAGCCAAACAATAGCTTCTAAAATTGTAATGTTTTACCAACATTAACTAGAAAAAGATCACTATTAAGAATCATGAGGACATAGGAAAATACCATGATGACATGTCACGTCCTAAATCACAACCAATAGAGTTGCATGATAGACTGACACATCGGGGTTCGGATTTATCTACTTGCACGAATGTAAATGAGGTGTTCAAAATCAACAAAAAATTCGAGTGGATATTAGACTCAAGAATAACTACATTTATCATCTCAAATATTCACTGAGCTATTAAGTATTTTTATTTGTCACATTCTTATACTTCAAAAGGCCAACACAATAAGATGCTTTGGTAAAATACATCACAAGAGTGCCCATTATCATTTTAGTCCTCATAATGCTGCGTTCGTGGCATTGTATTTTTTTCTTTTGAGGATACGCTAACTTGAATAACTAAACAATAGCCCTTAGAATTGATTGATGGGTTAGAAGATTTTGCATGAGGTCCACTCCACCTAATCCTAGGCTTATTACAACCTAAGAATCTTAAGCAACTAACATTGAAGAGGAAGCCATGATAAGTATTATATCAAAAACAATAACTATCTAAGATAGTAAGCACAGAACACTAAAATTATAGTCTTTACGGTGGGAGGCAAAGCAAACATACCCGCATGAGCTGTTGGATAAAGAGGGTGACATCTTTTCCAGCAATAGGAATCGACTTAATGCTGCTCCCAATAACATAACCCTCTGCAACTGGTACAACATGAGTAGCCCCATCTCCAACATCCACAACAACTCCTGTCATCTCACACTAAAGAGAACAGTATGTCAATCTAAAAGGAACGATATTGAGAAATAAAAAGAGGAAAAGCACATTTGGATTTCAACTAGGGCCTTACAAAATAGCTAATAATTGAGAAAACTTGTGGGCAAACATCTTTTGTACTGAAACTGAATATTTATTTAGTATTCAGAACCATTGCAAGGACAATGACTAATCCTGAAATTTTTATTAAGCCTTCTATTTATAAAATAACCTCAGTTCAAATGTTCCAGAGAAAAAAATTCAAACACCTACGGAATTCAATGTCTCTTTCACGAAACTCATAGCTGGCCTCCTAATGCTACGAATAGTTTCCAAGCTCAGTCAAGTCCTGAATGTATGTCATCAATCTGTCCTACCTAAGGGTCATCGAAAAACCCGCACACATGCACAATATTACCAAATCCATAAGTAAATGTAATCCTAAAGTGAGCATGCACAACCAAAGGAGACAACCGTTTTTAGGACCTATAGCCTCACAAACCAAATCATTTTCATCTGAACAACTTTACAGCCTCACTTCAATGTTACTAGAAGTATATGTGATTCTTCAAATGACTAAGAGAAAACTTTGAAATAACTCACTTCAATCCTAGTAAATTATAAATTCAAAAGCGCAATAAAACAATACATTCATTTAAACTTTAAACACCAACCTTTGATGTTGTATACCCAGCGGCAAGAGCAAGCACCGAAAATTAGGACCTTTATTCAAATATAATGCCGGTCGCTGAAGTTGGAGCCGGAGTTGAGGGGGGAGTAGGCGGGCTTTCCGGAGCGGTTGACACAGCATCGCATTTGGGAGAAGCGAGTGGTGGAGGGAGATAGGGACTGGACGGCGTGGGAGAGAGGGGCGACGGAGCGGCGGCTGAAGAGGAGAGAGGGGAAGGGAGATGGGGAAGTGATTGTTGTTATGGAGTTGGTGGAGGTGGAGATGAGGTGTTTTGAGAGGAATGGGGAGAGTTTTGAGAAGCGGATAGTGGAGATGAGCTAGGGTTTGATTTTAAGGAAATAATTTTTTTTTTTAATTTTTTTTTACTGATACTAAGGTATCATTAATTACTGACACTAAATTTACTGATACTATAGTGTCAGTAATATATGCGAAAAACGTCACTTCCATGAAGTGTTGGTTCGACTCCAGACGACTACGCGTTTTTTTTTTTTTTTTATTTCTTACTGATATTATGGTAATAGTAATTACTGACACTAAAATCACTGATACCATAGTGTCAGTAATTATTGATATTTAAGTGAAAAACACGGAAATATGCACATTTACACGTCGTTTCTGACACTTTTAGCCTAGTGTCACTAACCTTAGTGTCAGTAAAGGCCTTTTTTCTTGTAGTGCTAACCGATAAAAACAACGGTATAATATAGTTTGAATAACGGAACAGTGAACTGGAAATCTTCCAAGCAAGATACTGTTACCGAATAAACAACAAACGCGGGCTATTGTTGCGGCTGAGGTAGCAATAGAGGCCATTTGGGTCGATGATAAATCTAATTAGATTAGATATAGTTCTGATAGCAGCTGAGCTAGGCGTCAGCACAGGCTAAAGAATTAATGGTCTCATCAACGATCCAGATATATACTTCGACTATACATCTGATTCGTTCGGATCATACATCGTGGCGATGTGATGATCGAATAAATCGCATCAGACGATAATCACGCAAATCCGCTGACGAAAGCCTTTCCTCAGCAGTTTGAGCGAACCGTACATAGTTCGGGTGTATGACACTCGAGTGACTGGCTATAGGCCAAGTGGGAGATTGTTGGACAATTATGACCCATAGCGTCACTATTTGTACAGATCATGGTGTTGTTGTACAAATTAACTATGTGAAAAATTGATTGCACTCTTATCATTTGTGATTAGATCACCTAGATGTATAAATGATAGGAGGTCCTTATGATTAGTTCCTAGATTGAGATGATATGAGACAGTATCAGTCCTCGAAGGATTAATTATTAAATATCCCTAGTCAGAGTATTATCGAGATTGGACATCGATAATGCGTAAAAGACTAGTATTACACTTGTGCGCGTTGTGAGGGCACAATAGCATAGTTCTCATATATTTGGGTATTGGATACTCATGCAAGTGTAATAGAAGGTTGTGTTTTATCGATAGTACGGAAAACAGCTTCGCTCTGGATAGACCCCTCGAAATTCCATTGGTAGTATGACTATGTGTCTATGGAAGTCCGAAATCAGGGTAGGTGTATTTGGTCTTAACCTGAGACTTGCACAACTAATACTTGCGACAATCAATATGCTTTGGTTTTGGTCGTTCAGGGCTTTAACCGGTTCTGTGTACGCCTCTGCTAGGTATATTGAGAATCGTAGTGTATTGGGTGTGATGTCAAGACGGAAGTATCACTCCAGTCATAGTGGAGATGATGTCACGTAGGATACGGAACTAGTACTCTTAAGTACTGCAGTCATCGGGATGATATGACTAGGTCATGTCCATCCGATTATAGAGACTAATTACCAGACATTCGACATGTGCTTCGTACGGGGCAGACACAATCCAGCCCCAGGCCTAGCACGTGACATCCGATACTGGATCGCTATATGCAATACTATGTATACTACGTCTGACATAGATTGTGTATTCCAGTAAGAATATTTCTGGAGAATTGGGTAGGCACGGTGCTTTGCTAGATGCCAACCATGTCTTGTAAATCCGTAAGCATGTGGTACGAGGTACACACTTAATCGGATAGTCCGATAACCGGATTTACTGCCAACATATCCAGAGGTCTCTTGGGTCGCTTCCCAAAGATTCACCAATGACAGTTGACTTAAACTAGAATTAATCTGGGATTAATTTAGAGAGAGAAAATTAATCTGGGATTAATTGAGGCTTTATTTAATCTGGGATTAAATGTGTTCGGAAGAGAGAGAACGCGATTAATTTGGAATTAATCGGTGAAATAAATTTAATAGTTAAATTTGATTTTTCTATTGAAATTATTTGTATGGGCTAAAATTAATATATCGGATATATTAATATGAATTGGATTTCATTACGAAATTAAAGTTGGACTTTAATACGAGCGAACGGATTAATTTAGAATTAATTCGTAAACGGCATTCGTAATATATTTACGAGGCGTCGTCATTTAATTAAATTAGATTTAATTATTTAGCGACGGAAATTCATTTAATCGGATTAAACGAATCCGAGTCGCGGCAAACATTCGTAGAATCCATTTGAATTTTGAATTCAAATGTGGGGCCCACTTCACATGTGGTAGTTGGGAGGGTAGTTGGCATTTATGCCAACCCACCAACTTTCCAACTACCTTGGAATGGTTTTGGTGAAACCATTTACCCAACCACCTTGTTTAGGTAAAAGGGTAAATTGATTTTACCAAAAGGCATCTCTCTCTCTCATTACACAACACTTGACACAAATCAAACCCTAGTTCATCCTTGCTTGGGCGTGAGCTTCATCTACCTTCCTCTTTGATTTTTTTGCAAAATCAACAAAGCTATCACTTGTAGAAGTCTTCTAATGTGATAGGGAAACCAACTCAAAGCTTGGAATCAACATAAAGGTTGGATATTGGAGATCTTCATGAAACCAACTCAAAGCTTGGAATCAACAAATTAATGATCTTGGAAATCAACTCAAAGCTTGGAATCAACAAAGGAATGATCTTGGAGATCTTCTTCATTCAAAATTTTAAAAGCTCAAATCCATTCAATATAAGTAATTCCACAACTTATAATGAATTTATGAACACCTTTTCTTGCTTATTAGATCCTTGGCATGTTCCAGGAACACTAACAGCTTGGCCAGCATTTCTGGCCGGCTCGAGAGGACTCTCCTGCATTAGAATAAACTTTAGGTATTCGCAGACCAGGATAGCGTTCATGTTACTTTTCCACTTAACATAAATTTCTCCCGTTAATTTATCGTTTGATAGTATGGAAATAATTGGAGAAACCATGGCTGAAAAATAAAATAAAATAAACATGCATTTAACAGTCATTCATCGCATATTAAAATCATCAAATAATTTTGGCATAAAATTAAACATGATGCATGAATCCATGAATAACGAATTAGAAACCTAAGAGAATTACTATGCCATGGAAATCTATCATCCCACAAGTAAGTGCCGCCGTAGGGTAGGTCAAGTACTTGCATGATAGATCGAGACAATCTCAGTCGATTAATATATGCGGGAATAACTCTTATTCAAATATTAAACTGTTGGGGTTGGTGCTCAGAGCGCCAATCCGGACCGTATTTATGTATGATTCATGAATACGAACATCCCCATATTCCATAATATTACTTATTTATGGTTGCACCTCTTGTTTTTATATACGTATTCGATCTAATTACGATTAGATCGAAACTAAATATGGTTTAGTGATATGTATATATTAGACAAAGGCCCGATAATATATAATGCAGTACAAAGTTACAAAGGTAGTTTGTAATTGACATTGGGAAGTGTTACTGCTAAATGTATATTATCAAATATAGTTCCTGGTTAAGATTCACTAACACGGGTTGGTTAGTCAAATCTGTTGAGACCAGTACATGTCGTATATCGAGACTTGGTCTGATGGTTTATCCCAATGAACCATGAGTTTGGGGAGACTCGTATAGACGTGTAAGTGTTATAGTGGATAAACACTGAACGACTCACCAAAGATTCTTAAAGAATGGTACACCAACGTCAATAACAATCTTCTCAGGTTGAGTAGCATAGTGGTCATTCGACTTGAGATACCACTGTGGATGTATGAGACATCCTCCACACTTAGATGGCAGTCACGTCACCGATCTATTTAGATCAGACCTCCGCCTATTCGTTGGGTGTGGATCGATCCTCAGGATATCCTGTGTGTATCAAGATAGGATCCGTCAGTTCTGTGTACAGAGCATAGGTAGTCCATATATGATTAGCAGTCTGTTAAATCTGTGGCCACAGTATACTTCGGAAGTGAGTTCCGAATTTTATTTAGAGATTGCTAATAGATACGTCGACGGGATAATACCTATAGAGATTTGACGTTAACATCTATATCTCTGGGATTATCTGGATACCTGTGACGGAGGGATTATACGTATGCAATGACCTCGACCTGTATGATTCAGCTAGTTTATCTGTGGTCGTCGTAATTTACGGGTGGGTAAATTATGGACACGAATTGGATTTTGTGACGGATATACCTGAATCTAGAGTCTCACTAATGAAATATACTCGTAGAGCACTATGGCAACTTTTATGAATAATGATGATTATTTATAAATCGTTTAAAACGTTAAACGAAATATACATGCGAACGGGCCGAACCGTCATTTCCTAATTAATGTGTGTTTGTATTTAATATATGATATTATTAAATACACATTAATAAATTGTCAAATAAATGTATTTGACATATATCATTAATATATGTATTTGAGATATTTAAAGTAAATAAAATACATATATTTGAGATATTTGTATTTAATTAATATTTAATTATTTAATTGTTAAATGATTAATATAATTAAAATATAAATATCTCACCAATGATAAAGTTGGGAAATTATTATAATTTTTTATTGTTGACTTTAAAGTAAAGGAAATTGTAGTCAAATTGGATTTGACTTCTTTGATATTTGTTTAAAATGTTTAAAATTGAAATATCATTTTTCTTTAATTTTAAGTGTAATTTTCGGCCATATACCTAAATGAATATAATTGTTATATTTTTGAGTTTCTTTTGTTAACTTATTTTAGATCATTAAATGGTTTGATGATGATTAAAGCAAGTTGATAAAGCAAAATTAAATGAAATGAAAATATCTAGATATTTATATATACACCTAATTTCGGCCAAGGCCCTAATGGAGGAGGTATTTATTGTTTGTTTCATCTTTTAGGGTTTAAGAGAAGTTCATATACACAAAATAGAACACAAAAGTGGTTGAGAGAAAAGGTTTGGAGAAAAGAAGAAAATCTTGGAAATCTTAAGCATTTGTAAGTTTTCTTTCAATTCCTTCAACATGAAAAATGTTTCTAATATACTTAGCTTCAATTTGTGATGCTTTGATGTTATCTCTCTTCTTATAGTTTGTGTTTTAATTGGTTGAGAACTTGTGTGAAAGATTGATGCATGTAAGTGAGCTTAAACTTGTTTTAAAGCTTACTTTTGATTCTTTGAAAATCAAAGTTGCCATTCTAGAGTTAGTAAGCCACTCCTTGGTGACCTAGAATTGTTCTATAGTTGTTTCAAAGTGGTGAGGCTAGATTGGTGAAGTATTGAATGGATTAAAGTGTTGGATTTTGTAAATTTGGTGAAATTCGACAATTTGATGAAATTGAAACATTAGGGTTCATAACCCACTCCAAATTTGGGGATTTTCATATATGTAATGTATTATGGTATGACTATGATGCATGTAAATTTTTGGGTTGATTGGATTGATCTTGGCATGTTTTGAACAAAAGGGACCAAAATGCAATTACTTGAAAATTTGGGGGTAGTCACGGCAATTAGGAAAAATTTGGGGATTTGTGTTAAATCTGATTTTGATGAATTAGATGTGTTGAAAAACATTTTAGAAATGATTTAGAATCATCCAAAATTATATTTGATAATTGTTGGGCTAAAATAATCAATTTACAAAGTTTTAGGGCAATTCGGTAATTACCAGGAAATTTGATCTCTTGTGTAATTTTTCAGAATTTGACAATTGGATAATTAAATAAATAAGTTTATTTAATTGATCCAAGAAAAAGTTTTGAAATCGAAAAATTTTGATTTTCCGCTATTTCGTTGCGTTACCGATATTCCCCCTTAAAACCCCAACATAAACAACTATTGTTTCATTCGATCAATGAATTTTATTAACAGTTAATTATTCCTTTGTGAGTGTGACCCGCCGTTTCGGGATTCTTGGACTTAACGAGTGAAGTGCCGCCGTAGGGTAGGTCAGTTCACAACATACATCTAGAATCCATATCCTCTCGAAATCAAAACCTGATATTGACCCAAAATGGACATCATCCGTAGGGGGACGAAAGCAAAGCCATCTCAAGGCGCCTTTTGAATCTCACGTTTTCGGACTAACAACGGAGATCGCGGGATATACTGTCGTAAATCCCTCTCCCACTCGCTATTTTAAAATTAAGGTTTCTATTTATAAAATATCAAATATTTTATCTAGTGTGAATAAGTTTATGGCGGCTAAATCATAACTCTTATTAACACTAGTACACCATTAGTGACCTAACCAATTTTAACTCTTTAATATTTATATCACTAATTCTCCATTAGTCTCTACTAATTGTATTACTCAATTAAACTAATTTAATTAGAGTAATATTAGTGACCTATTATATTTTAACTCTTAAAATATTAGAACACTAATAGGTTTAAAATTTTAGAATCCTAAAATGGTCATGATTTATATTAAACTATTTAATTAATCTTAGTGCGTTATAAAATCCAATGGTACGTGGAATTGTATCCCGATTGCAGACCATATTACCGTCTATTCATATTCGGCTATGGAATCTATGTCCGGGTTTCCATCCTATATACCAAAAGAATTTATTTTGCACTTATTAAGCCCAATATATTAGAATTCAAATTTTAAACCATAAAACTAATTAATCAAATTAATTATTTTCCCATGCATATCATAATCTAATTTAAACATTTTAAATCACATAAAATCACATTTTATGTCTATAATGATAATGCATCTAAAGCATATTATGGCATGTAAAATGTAAGAGTAGGCACCCTAAGCTATATGACATATTATTCAAACAATTCGAATTAGACAAACATATAACATAAAAAAAAATTTTGCATTGGTCGGGCTCTTATTTATCCTATACTAATCTAATTAATACAAAAATACTCAAGGCATCCCTTGTTCTTCAAATCACGCTCCAAGGTGGTGTTGGCTCATTTTTTGGCTTCGGTGCTCCAAATTACAACAATTGAAAATTTACATTGGAAAATCAAATTACAACAATTGTAAAAAAAAAAAATGGCCTTATGGCATTACATCCCAAAATCAAAACCAACAAATAAATAAGAGCCGGAAAAATTTACGACCAATGCAAAATTCATTCATCACATGAAAAAATAATAATCATATGAATATGAATATTATTTTGTACCTACTCATCTAAACATGCAAATCAATATTTATAACTCATATAAACATATTAAAAACAGTAACTTTAAATGAAAAATAGTAAATCGAGCTAGCACGGGGATCAAATAGACCTACGGTTCCGAGCTCCAATAATCTCGAAAATATTAATTAACCTCTTAATTAAATATTCCGAATTATTAACTTTAGGTTATTCCACTAAAAACCCGAAGTTGCACTCTCGTTGTCGCAGATGATATATTAAGCCGAACCAAGTCGGTGTCAATCGATATAGTCACTACATATAGATTAACCATTCACGAGTATCTCGTAATTAGAGCCGGATCATAATGTCTGTTATACCCCTCTAATTATTTTTACCTTAAGTACCATTGATTTTCTAATGAACGATTTATTCATAACGATTATGAATTTTAATCTTTCTATTCGTAATAGAAAGACTTGAGCGCTCTAACCGTTTAAGTACCGAATCAACCCTTAAGAAATATACTCCTCTACTTCTCGCAAGAAGGAGTAAACTCCATATCTATGTAAAATGTTCCCAGCTACACAACAGACTATGCCCTCAAAGTACGTAACTATTGGTCGGGACTGCTACACCAACCTCACCTTTGTAAATCAAAATACATACCCTACCATGCAGGAGTTCGTAGTACACTTAGGATTAAAATCAATCCATATATGACCATCTAGTAGATCGAAATGACTTTCTTTGATCAACGGATATTATAAGAATGTCATTTCCATCTGGGTCCAGTCCTATATGATCACATAATATAAGGTGCCTCCATTCTCATGTCTCTACATGGACGATCCCGGATCAAGGTCGCCATACAAATATAGAATGGACCGTAGCTATAGATAAACCACAAACAAAGTACCCGCTTTGTTTGCTCTCTATGGACTATTTAAGATTATTAACTTCATACTTAAATCCTCTTGTGTATGACACTCATACACTAAGTCTGAAGGCACATAAGTAATCTAGGGTATCAAGATAATTTATAATATGCGAAATTAAACAAACACTTTGATAAATGAATAAGACATGATTTTATTTCATAACACATAAAGTCGTTTACATTACATGTAACTCTAGGGCATACATCCCAATAGAAAACACTAGCCGTTAACATAGCACATACAACGTTATTTATCAAGGGAAACCCTTGAATGGTTATATTACAATAAGAGGTCAGGAACCCTATGGAATACTTGAAGGCTAGAGAAACAGAAGTCATTATGACTTGATTTGGTACCGAAGGCAATTGAGGAAGGGTAACTAAACAAGAAATGGTGAGAACGGCATCGAGCTAGTAGGAATTACACATAGATCATGATAATGAAGATTTACATGGTCTATATTATAAGAAGCAACAAACTTAGAAATAATAAATTTTAATAAACGACAAGCCTAGTTACGTATTTGTTATGTCATTCCGAGAATTTGCAAGGATTGGAGAGGAAGGTGTACAAGTTGCGTTTCCCATAGCTAAGATAAGAATTCATAGCAAGATTCATCATATATGGAATTGATGGTAGTAACCTTCGATTAAGGGGTTAAAGGAGATAGTTCTGCGGATTCTTCGAATTCCAGCGGTATGGCAACTTTACGAAGATTACAAGGCCATTTGATAACGCGATAAGGTTATTACAAGATTAGTCATCTGGCTATTTGCTTACTCAAGTGAGAGCTTTGTCTGATTTGAGAACGAATCATTTTAAGGGGGGAAATTATAATGACCGAAACTTGTTATAATAGTTAAATTAAAATTACAATGGCTACAAAGGTTTTCCAAATTTAAAGAAATTAATATATGGAAAAGCGGAATTGGGGTTGATTTTAGTAGGCCAAATCAAAGAAAATAAAACTAAGCCAATCAAAGAAAATAAAACTAAGCCATTAAATCTTGATTTGGGACAAACATTTACCTATAATTTACAATAAAATAAAAATGCAAAGTGGAAGCCCACTTGGCCGGCCATATATGCCAATGAAAGTTGGATTTTCTATATATATCTTGTAAATTCCATCATGTTATGCCTAAGCATATAAAAGGAAAAATAAATAAATTAAAATGATTAAATCCATCATTTTTCACCCCATTGCCGAGAGAGAGAAATAACAATTGCTTCCACCCATCATTTTTTCACCCCCATTGCCGAGAGAGGGAGAGAACAACAAAACCCAACCAAAATTTTTTCCTCCCTACCGAGGTTCGAGGAAGAAAAGCTATGAGATTCAAGTTAGATCAAGCATAAAACAAGTAGCTAAGGATGAATACAAATTCTAGGGAACCATTAGAGAAAGAAACCAAGTTGATTAAGGTAAGAAAGTTTCATTTAAATATATAGCTTATGGCTTTGGTTGTTTTGGTTATGATTATGAAATTGTTGAGTTCATGTATGATAAAAAAAAAGGTAATTATGTTGTGTATAAATTAGTATCCCTAGAAAGCTAATAAAATAGGTTTGATGATGTTGGTGTGCTGGGCATATAATTAATTGTGGTTGATGTTGGAAATGTCATCGGTGATGAGATTATGCATGAGATGGGTAGGAATGTTGGCTTGCTTGTTCTTATTATTTCGGCAGAATAATTTAGGGAAGGGGCTGATGTGGTTGTTAGAGTATATTTTCCTATAAATACTTGTATGAATAATATTTTATTATGAATGAAATATGTAGTTTCTTCAATATATTTCTTTAAATGGTAAAGACGTACAAGACTTAGGAATTATCAATTTATAATGTAATTTCAAAATCGTCGCAATTGATAGAAATGTTATAACTGTATCATTCTTGAATAGTTCCTAGTCAATGTTTACATTCTTGGTCGGTAAGTAAACCCGGTAGACCGATACATGTCGTATATCGAAATATTGGATTCTGGTAGTTTATCTCAGTGAGCCACAAGTTTGAGGAGACTCATATAAACATGTAGGTGTTCATAGCAAATGAACACCGAACGACTCATGAAGATTCCTAATAGATGGTACGCTTGCGTCAATAGTGGTCCTTAGACTTGAGATATCACGGTGGATATATGAGTTATCCTCCACACTTTGATGGCAGTCACGTCTTCGGCCTTTTTAGGTTATACCTCCACCTGTTCATTGGGTGGACTAATGCTTATGATATCTTGTGATGTATCCAAATAGGATCTGTCAGTCCTGCATATAGGATTTAGGTGCCCACTTCATGAGATTTTGATTTATCAAATACATGGTCATGGTACACTCGGAAATAAGTTCTGAGTGTTATTGAGAAATCGTAGATCTATACATCGACGAGATTATACCTTATGAGATTAGACGATTATATCTATATCTCTAGTATTTATCTGAATGCCTATGAATAAAAGATTATACATATGCGAATATCTCAACTTGTATAGTTTAGCAAGAATATTTGTGGTCGTCATAATTTGCGAGTGGGTTAATTATTAATACAGAATTGAATTTCGTGATGGATATACCTGAACTTAGAGAGTATCACATAATTAAAAATACTCGTAGATCACTAAGGCAATTATTATTAATAATATTGATTATTCGTAAATCGTTTAACGGTTAAATGAAAATTACGCATGCGATGATATTCGATAATTTCCTAAATTAATGTGTATATGTATTAGATACATAATTTGATTAGATGTACATTAATTAATTATCAAATGTATTTTTGACACATGTTATCCATGGATATATTTTTGTCATTTAATGTAAATGTAAAAATACATGATATTTAAATTAATCGAATTGATTAGTTAAAGGTTAATTAATTAATTATATATGCATAAGTATAAGTCATATTTTTATGACATGTGTTTATTTTAATGGTACATGTGGCCTTAGTTTGGAGTTAGTGGGAATATATATTTTATTTTTATTTTTGAAGCAAAATTTCCTCATTTTGCCCACTCTCAAACTCTCGGCCAAATGACCATTTTTTTCAAAAATTAGGTCGTTGTTTATTTGATGAACAATAGAACCAAAGGGTTCCAAAAAGAACCCTAAGTGAGAGAAAATTGGGGAAATGAAATTCTAAAGCAATTTTATTAAAGAATTATAATTTTAATGTAAGTTTCTTTAATTTTTTCATTAGGAAATTATTTCCGTTTACCTTATTTGAATACATATGATGTATTATTTATTTTTCCTCTTCTTGAATATGTTTTGTTTATTGGAAGCTTGTTGGATAATTAGAATGCATGTGTAGTGATTCTTTGAGCTTAATTTTAGTATTATTTGGTTAATTTGATTAATTAAATAATTTAGAGTTTATGCATAATACTAAAATTGGGGCTTTTCATTTCATGGATGTAATTAAGTTTATAAGATGTATACTAATCATTTTGATAGTGTTTTGGAAACACTGAAATGTGTAATTGACATTTTCGGACTAAAATGAGAAAAATATAAAAGTTTGCACTATAAGATAATTCGGCCAAGGGGTATTTTAGATATTTCTAATTTGATTTTGAGATTCAATATTTAAGTGTTTGATAAGTTGTAGAGAAGTGGATGGTGAAGGCAGTGTGTAAACTATGGCAGCTAAGTTTGTTGAGCAGTAGGTAATGTTTAGCTCATAACATGAGTAGTAGACTTTTGATTGATAGCACCACAAATTTCTATGTAAATTTTTTACATATCCAAAAATCAGAATTTTTGGACTTAACATAAATTTAGGCCAAATTTCTGAATTTGGCTGCCCTGCAGCTCACTCCATTTTGTTTTATCTGAATAACCCCCAAAGATTAGCTTAGAGCTTGAGTTCTATGAATTACAATCAAGATCAGTAAAATTCTAAGTAAGTAGACACACTAAGGTCCAACATATTCAAGAATCAGTATTTGTGGACTTAATATGAATCCGTACCGAATTTATGAAAATGGTTGTCCTACAGCTCACTGTATTCTATCTTGTTCTGAATAGTTCTTGAAGATTGGCTTATAACTTGAGTTTCGAGAGTCAAAATAAAAATTCGTAAAAATATATACATTAAGATTCATCCTATTTAAATTTCAACCTCCGATTCATTATCAATTAATTATAGCAAATTTTCAAATTTAGAGATCGAGCAGCGAGTTGTTAGCAGCCAGGGAGAATTTGAATTTTTGTATTCTCACTTGCGTAATTCTAAATTAAGGCTCGTAAAATTTATAAACGACTTAGATATCCCAACTTTACAGTAAGACTAAATTTTCATGTGTTTCATATTTAATTTTGTTGTACGAAAAGTATTTTGTATGACAAAATCTAACGAATTGTATTGGTTCAGATTGACGTCATGATTCTCAATAATCGCCAACACCGTGAACCACACCCAGTCTATTATAGCACTGTGAGTATATACTTCTGTTTTTCTGTTTCTTATGATATTTTTGCTTTACATTTTGGTTGTTACTTTGTTTTTATGATTTTAAGTTTTTTGATAAAATGAATTTGGATTACTTTGTTTTGATTTGATCTAACATGAAATGTTTCTGTCACGGGCATGTATGATGTTTTACTGTTTTTGAAACTTTGTGGCACTTGTTATAGGGTCTTGATCATCTGAAATTGGATGACCTACTACATTCTGTCGACATGATCTTGATTCGTACATTATCTGGTCTTTGTGCGCAACTTGGGCAATAGACACCTGTATAGTTTTGATATGATGTTTTAAATAAAAAGTTTTGAATTTGGTTTTATTATCTTTGATATTTATTTAATTTACATTGTTTTACGTTGTTTTTATAGTATCTACTCATTTGGTTTTCATAAACTCACCCTCCACTTCATAAATTTTGCAGGTAGCTCTATCTGGTGAACGATAACTGATTAGGAGCCTCGGATCGAGGTAATGAAGTATACTGCAGCCACTAGAGTATGAGTCTGTCATGTAGAGTTTATCGTTCGCATTCAGATCGAATGCATGTATATCGGTGTGAGTCAAGTTGAAATGTGTCTATGACTACAGATATAAAGTATAAGCGTTTATTTAATATCAGTGAATATGATCTTATAACATGAATTAGATTATGAAAATAGTTTAATAAATATTAGTCATGATAACATAATAGAGGAATAATCGAGAAACTTAAGATATAGTCAGAAGCTCAGGATGGTGGTGAGGATCATTCACCTGCCGGTAACATCTCTGTACTGGGGTTGTTACAATTTGTCTGTTTTTTTAATTTAAAAAAAAAAAGCTTTTTTTTTCCATTTCTCTTAATATGCCAACTTCAATTCAATTTCAATTTTAATTTTTTGAAAAAAAAAAAAAATTAATCAAATAGGTATGATTTGCAAATACATTTTTTATTTTTCATGTTTTTTTATGATTTACAAATTAAAAACCTTAAAAATCATAGTTATTGTTATAGAAAGAATATTAGAATAGAGTTATATAAAAATGAAAAAAAAAAAAACAATTATGTGAATTTTTTGTTATAAAAGATAATTTAGAAGATTTTACTTGAAATTATGAGTTTAGTTATTGTATTAGAAATTTGTATATATATTATTGATTTAAATAGAAAATAAACTGACTATAAATTCAACTATTCATAAATGTTAGACCTATGGGTGTACACGGGTCAGGTCGGGTGGGGTTTCTGAAAATTTTAATTCACCCGATCGGGTCGGGTCATAGGTAAAAGAAGACCCGAAACCCGAAATAATGAAGAGTTACCCGAACGGGTCGGGTCGTTTCGGGTCGGGTAGGGTTTATGCGGGTCAGAAGAATATGTAATATTTATAAATATATATTTTCAATGGTACAAATATGATTAAGTAATAGAGAAGCTCAAATGGAAAAGAGTCTTTATTAAATCTAAATAGGTTATGGGTTCGAGCATCAACCTTTGCAAAGGTGATTTTATTTTTCTTTTCTTTTTTTTCCTTCTCATTTCAGCAAAATTTCAATTTTTGTCACATTTTGATATCCAATTTGGTAAATTCCATTTTTATTTTACAAGTTTTGATGTCAATTTCAATTTTCATGATTTTGCTAGTTGATACTATCAGTATTAATTGCAATTTATTTTTCTTTCCTTTTTTTTCCTTCTCATTTCAGCAAAATTTCAATTTTTGTCACATTTTGATATCCAATTTGGTAATTTCATTTTTATTTTACAAGTTTTGATGTCAATTTTAATTTTCATGATTTTGCTAGTTGATACTATCAGTATTAATTGCAAACATACAACATATATATATATATATATATATATATATATATATATATATATGATCACATTCACATCTATGATTTAATGTAGAAGTAGAGCTAAAGAGACTCGGTATAATGTTACAAAATTAACCCTTGAAAGTTTCATAATGTAGAGCTATTAACCAATTTTTCAATGAGTTTTGGTTATAATAGCTCTTAGCCAACAAACAAAGAAATTGTAATACAATTGTTAAGGAATGTTAAGGAATATTATTATGGAAATCTATATTATGGAATTAATATCCAAAATAGAATTCCTAGTATCTTTAGGATTGATGATTTTATTATATTCCCTATTAGATGAAGATTTCTTATATTCATTATTATTGTTCATAGCTATATGATTCTTTTTCTATTTTAGATTTTTATGTAGCCTATATAAAGGCCCCTACCATTATAAATTCATATAGAGTGCATTCAAGACTTTGTTTCATTATCTAACATGGTATCAGAAACCAGGTTCTCATTTTTCTAGTTTCACTCTCTCTGCTTTCATCGGCGCGTGGGGATCGCGGCCACCATGACACGTGAACCTCACGCGCCACCCCTTCGCACCACCCCTTCACAAGTGTGCTATGGGTCTGCTTCTTTCAGGTTTCGCCTCTTTATAAGATTTTGCTTCCGCTCTCTGTTGGGATTTCACTCCCTCTCTGTCGGGCTTCGGCTCTCTGTCGAGATTTCACTCTCTCTTTGGCTTTGGTTATCACAGGCTTCGGCTCTCTTTCGGGATTTCGCTCCCTTTTTCGGCTTCGGCTTTATTTCGGGATTTCACTCCCTCTTGGGCTTCAGCTCTCTTTCGGGATTTCGCTTTTTCGGCTTCGGCTTTATTTCGAGATTTCGCTCCCTCTTGGGTTTCGGCTCTCTTTCGGGATTCGCTCCTTTTTCGGTTTCGGCTTTATTTCGGGATTTCGCTCCATCTTGGGCTTCGGCTCTCTTTCGGGATTTCGCTCCCTTTTTTTCGGCTTCGACTTTATTTCGGGATTTCGCTCCCTTTTCGGCTCCCCCTTCGGGCTTCGTAGGTTAAAGCTCATCAATTATCTCAAGGTTTCCAGCCTCCAAGTTTCAAGATTTTCAGTTTCATGACCCCGCTCTCCGATTTCAAGATACAACCTCAAGCTTGTTCCTTCGTCACCAGCTTGAGTTTGAGGGGGGTGTTAAGGAATGTTAAGGAATATTATTATGGAAATCTATATTATGGAATTAATATCCAAAATAGAATTCCTAATACCTTTAGGATTGATGATTTTATTATATTTCCCTATTAGATGAAGATTTCATATATTCATTATTATTGTTCATAGCTATATGATTCCTTTTCTATTTTGGATTTCTATGTAGCCTATATAAAGGCCCATACCATTGTAAATTCATATAGAGTGAATTCAAGACTTTCTTTCATTATCTAACAATAAAGAAACTGTCTAATGAAAGCAAAGAGCTTTGGTGATTTTCTAGTGATAACAAAGTCTGCAATTTTGTGCACATTACTTGCTCCAAGCTTTTTCAATCCTCGAATAAAATCTGTAAGTAGAAACTCAAAATGTTCGCAGAACTGCAAAAAGAGAAACTTTTTCCATGAAAACTGCATCAATATATCCAAATGTAAACAAATTCAAGCCATAAGAACTGAATTCAGGATCCAAAAAGAAATGCAGACCTGAAATAAACGGCTGGCCAAGACTTCAGAATCAAGAACAAATGGACTTCCACCACTAAAAAAAAAAAAAAAAACCAGAAAAAAGCATCAGTGGATGACAAGACTAACATGTGGAAGAAATTATTAGATGATAGAATGAGGCTCATCCTCCTTTGAACAACCTATCCTAAAAAACATCCAAACTTAATCCCGTATAATGTGCACATTACTTAATTAAAAAAACTAGAAAAATTAATTCAATACATGGAAACGAGAATCTGCCATATACTCATCTCCACAATAATTACACTTAGCTTTTTGTGCACCATCAGCAACTATCTTCTCAAAATGATCCCAAACAGAATAATCAAAATATTACTACGTTGCGGCTTAAACTTCACCTTCTTATTATATTTTCTTTTTTTAGGTGAAGGATATTTACTTTGAGTTGCAGAAGGATTTATATCTGTATATTCATTATTCTCTTCCTTACTTGAACAATTCTGAAACCTCCTCAATCATTGGGTCTTTAAGTGCTTCCATTCACCCTATACTAATACAACCAAACAGATTATCAAATTCAAAATGATAAACAGTAGATTATCATTAATTTAAAACACAGAGATTTCTTTTCCAGATTATCATCAAATTAATTTAAGAAATTAATTGAGACTTTAAGGGTCTGTTTGGTTCAACGAAGGGGAGGGGAGGGGAGGGGAGAGATTTTAATTAAATATATGTTTGGTTCAAAGGAGTGGAGGGGAGAGGAGAGGAGGGGAGGGGAGGGTTTTTAATTAGATATATGTTTGGTTCAAGAAGGGAGGTGAGTGATTTTAAAACTAATTTATTAATTTATCCTTATAACTTGTTATAAATAAAATTAAAATAATATAAGTATGGATAATTTAGTAATTACATTTAAAATTTTAATTCATCATTTTCTCTCCCCTCCAAAACCCCCCACTTTTGGAGGGGAGCTAAAATTGACTTAGGAGCTAAAATTGTTTGTTATTATGGAGAACAAACGCGTCTGACTCATGAAACGATGTCGGTCCCTATCTTTGAAGGTGTACATCTAGCTGAGGCTAAGGAAGTCAATGCCAATGCTAAGGAACTCAATGCCAATAAATATGAAATATTTTTTAATATGAAATTTGTTACAATGAACTTGCAATTTCAACTATTATATGTGTAATTTTTAGCAATAATATGCAATTTCTTATGCCTCGAAAATTGTACATGTAATTATGACTATTGAACATGCAACAAATATCATTAGACATGCAACTTTCACTAATAAATATGAAATTTTCTAATATGAAACTTATTACAATGAACATGCAACTTCAACCATTAGAGTTGTAATATTTAGGGGTGTCAACGGGCCGAGCCGGGCCCAGGCTTTGACAAGCCCAGCCCGAGCCCGACCAACAAAAAAAAAAGCTCGAGCCCAGGAAAAGCCCGGCCCGACTCTGGCCGGGCTCGGGCCCGGGATTTTTTTGGGCCCGAATTTTAAAAAAAAATTAAAAAATTAAAAAAATATAAATATAAAATACATTTACACTATATACAAAGACAATTTATAAATAAATCACAAGTTTCATTGATAAATTAACAATTTAAATGCTAAAAATAAATAAAAATGATACAAACATATTAATATATATATATATATATATGTTTTTTTTTATTTTGGCCCGGGCCGGGTCGGGCCCGGGGTAAAATTGGAAAGCCCGACCCGGCTTTTTCCACCCCGAGCCGGGCCGGGCGGGGCTTCGGGCCAAACTGCCACCCCTAGTAATATTTAGCAATAACATGCAATTTCTTATGCCTCGAAAATCGTATATGTAATTATGATCATTGAACATGCAATAAATATCATTATTCATGCAACTTTCACCAATAAATATAAATTTTTTTCTAATATGAAATTTTTTTTTTGAATCGTTGGAAGTCTCGCCGCCAAACCACTCATTACAAGCTTAAGCGGAGTAGGTAAAACCTCTGATTGTGCTAGGCTCTTACAAGAAACGCACTCATTGGATTCGAACTCATGATCTCAATGTGAGATCCTGAACTTTACACCATCAAACCACGCCCATTAGGAACTCTAATATGAAACTTATTACAATGAATATGTAACTTCTAAAAATTAGACATGCAATTTTTAGAAATAACATGTAATTTCTCATTCCTCGAAAACTGAACATATAATTATGATCATTACATATGCACCTAATACCATTAGATATACAACTTATAATGAAAATATTCAAAAGGGAAATTCAAACTCAATATTTCTTATTTCCACGTGCCCTTGGGTATTAAATACTCAATGGTACCTTGGCAAAAACCATATAAATCACATGGTCCAAACTCTATTTAACTAACAGAAAGGTTTAGCAAATAATAATGAAATGTTAAATGCAATTAGCAATTCATTCAGAGACAGGTCACACGACAGCCGGCATCCCACTCCTATTTATTATGGTAAGGAGTGATCAACAGCATGCAGGTGGGATCCACCTACCAAGGGTTCTCACTATACACAAACACGTATACCCCAAGTGCATCAACCGATCAGAACCGTTACGTCAAGTGGGGTCCACAAGGGAAGATGGAGCCCACAACCTTAGTAAATCCTAGTCACATCTTGTGGGACCGGCATCAGCCCTGATAAACCGGCCACATCATGACACGTAAGCAATTACTTCGACCACCTAGCGTACTGGATTACAAAATCCACCATCATAAATAGGCCCCACCCACCTCTCTCTGTGGGTCCGCAAAACCCAGTTCCTCTTCTTCCCTTCTTCACCCCAAACCCTAAATCCTCGCCTGTACTTTCTCCTCATTTTTATTTCTTTCATTGTTTAGAATTGAAGCGAAACTACTCAATGGCCTCAGAAATGGCAGTGCAGACTCACCAAAACCCTAGCCCCAACTCAGTGACACCCAGCACAACTGAGCCAGCAGCCAAAACCCAAATGAACCAGCCGCGAAAACTTACCGTTTCTTTATCATCGACAAAGGACCGCCACACAAAGGTCAATGGCCGGGGCCGCCGAGTACGGATGCCTCCACTCTGCGCGGCCCGGATCTTCCAGCTGACCAGAGAACTCGGCCACCGATCAGACGGAGAGACCATCGAGTGGCTGCTCCGACAAGCCGAGCCCTCCATCATAGCCGCAACCGGAAACGGCACCGTTCCTGCCGTGGCGGTATCCTCATCCACTGCGGGGCCCACTCCCATTTCGTCATCTCCGCCTTCGGTGTCATGCTGCGTGCAGCCGTCCCAGGGGATGTTCTTGAGTCCGACGCAGCCAAACTGCCGCCTCGACTTGTGCCAGCCGTTGGGGCTGCAGTTCCATGGAAATGGTTACAGCCACATGCCGTTCACGGCGCTGTTGTTGCAGCCTGCTGCCCCGGAGGAGGAGGCGGAAGAGAGTGGACAAGAGGAGGTGGCTGGGGATCGTCAGTAGATAGAACGTAGCACTATCAAATTTGTCGTGTGAATCTACAGATAAATAGCGTAGAGTAATTGTCTTTTCCTTTTTCTGTCGTTTCGGCTACTGTTGATGTCGTTTTTATCGACTGTAAAATTGTGGTGAAAAAGTTAGTTTATAAAAATGGTATTATGTTACAAAATAATGGTGGTGCGCTTCTTAATAGTAATTTTTGATATTAGACACAAGTTGAAAGATTTATGTTTTAATAAATTTCAGAAATTATAATTAATAAAAAATCCAATCATCTGTTTTCTACAGAACCAAACAGAGGCAGTCATCTGTTTGAAGTGCTTTTATTTTATAGTAGTAAGTTAGTGAAGAACATGAATCAAAATGGTTATCTTTTCTTATGTAAGAATTTGCCTAAATGAGAAGTGAACAATGCAGCAGTGGGATGAGAGCAAACCGCATCATTTAAATTTAGTGAAATTTCTTGTTCCATTTGTACAACCGAGACTCGATCCATTCAGTCAACAAAATAAATTTAGTAAAATTTTATTATTTTCTGAGCACCACAACAATATGACTTGACTTCTTAAGAGCAGCTCTTCAGGTACAAGATTCCTGTAGCTGCAAATTTCTTGTTCTTCTTCAACCAAATTACTAATGTTCACCATCAAAACCTTTTCTTTGCATTCTGAAGAGGATGTTTTACAATATATTATCAATAAAGGATGGTAAGAAAATTCAAGTAATTCTTGCTTGGGTAGACGGGGCCGAAGAGCCAAGTATCAATAGCGGTATTTTGAATTAGGAAACAGGAAGTGTGCATCAAAGATGGTTGAGTGGTAAGAGATTCCCATATGCTAATTCCCAAAGTTCCACCACTTTTTCTTCCTTTTGGACTCGCCAGAATATACATCTGATATGATGGAAAAGCAATAAGGTGCATAGGTATCTTACGGATAATCTAAAGAGATGATAAACACGACAATGAAAGTAAAAATAAAAGAAAAGATAGAGATGTTTACCATCTTCGGAATATATCGAGTTGTAGTGAACCTCCGCCCAAAAACTCAAACAAATCACTGGGGAAAAAAAAAATCATTTAATAAAACAAAACCATTATTACATGGAAACTAATTAACAATTCATAATCAGTCCCCATTACCAATTAATATGAGAATATCAAGATGACATGTTTTCCATGAGTAGGTAATAAATACATACTAAAATTCATATAAAAACAAAAGTAGGCCAAAGCAATATGTGATAGTATAACAGACAAATTCAAAAAGGACCGAATTCATGAGAGAAGGAAATCTAAATCAAGAAAAGACCAGGCGCTTAAAAATACAGCAGTACTTCAAAGAATTAGATATGCCACTAGTGAGATACAAATCAGCAGAACAATGTCAAGAGTTACCAACAAACCAGAAAATAGATACAACAGATGCAAATTGGAATTTTACCTCTTTTGAATTTCTTGACATTGGGAAGAATTTCTATGTAACAAGTGTCCTTAAAAGAAGTCATTACAATTATTTTCACATCAAACTGCAAAATAATATTGAGAAGAATTATTTGTCATGCATGAAAGCAGGTGATATTTCAATGTTTTAGGAACAAAAAAACGATAACACTTGATTAGCCGCTACTTAAACATAGTGTTTAATTTGGGGTTGAGGAGGGGTGGGGTGCAACTGAAAAAAGATAGATCAATTTGCTATCTGGATAAGCAAGCTAGCATCTTATAACCAAAGAATGTTAAAACACGAGAGAGAGAGAGACTTTTATTGGTGTAAAAGCAGCAAATACAAAACTTAATGCACATGTTGCCCATAGCCATACCAAATCTGCAGCAGCCTGCAATGTGACATGATCACCCCACTCACCGCTCCTAATTTATTCAAAAAGATATTAGTATCGCTGTGTTTTAGTCCAAAAAATTAATAACTAAAAACAATCACGAAAAAACTTCAATTAGTACTTGGACATCTTCTTCAAATATTCACTGTACTCCATAGGAACATATCCTTCATACATTTCCGGATTAGACTTTAGCTGTTGACAACAAAACATTGTAGTATGAGATAAATTAAGATCCATATAGTATGTAGAATGATTGATTAAGCAGCATGCTTGTAGGCTTGTAGCTAACTTCTAAGGAAACACACCTGAGTGACAATTTGTCGTCTTACAGATTTATGATTTTCAGGTGTGTTATATAGTTGATCTGATAATGCTCGGAACTGGAAAATGAGAGAATAACCAGTAAATATCATTAAAATGCTATGACACTTCAGAATGCAACAAAAAACAGTTGGGACCTTAAGTGCCTGTATGCTTGAAGATTAAGATACACAAAACTGGGAAGAGAAAACGCCCCACCAAAGCAACAAACCTGACAGTTACCATCTCCTTGAACCTTATGCTCAACAAAGCTATATAACTGCAACCTAAATAAGAAACAAAACATGGCTTCAACTTTTCTACAAATAGACTACGTTGCTGTAGAATCCAAAGAAAAAATATAGTAAAATATAGCTTTAATAAACCAAACTCTTATATCAAATTACAGTTCTCTATGACTAAAATATTCCATTCGTCATGGTAATCCTTCTAGTTCTACATCAATGATTCACTTTACAAAATCCCAGAAAAACTTCAAGCTCAAAAATTTAGACATCTTCATTCCTGAAGAGGAAAGAATGCAGATAATACCTGTTCAGCAGTCTTTCATGATCTGAAGTTGCTTCATCAATTGACGGTATTTCTCCATTAATTCTAGGAACATGCTGCACACAAAAATAAAATTGAGTCATAGTACAAAGTCTGAGATATAGCATCTGATACGTGTAGAATTCCCCAACGACTTAGTTAGCATATCTTCAAATTAGTCCTTGAAAAAATTATCTATATTGTCAAACACTTATGTTCAAGTATTCTTATACCCAAGCACATCAAGTATACGATTTTCAGCTCATGTTAGTTTCAAACAGCTGTCCATCAGTAACAAAGCAGAGAACAATAACACACCAGTGAGGCTCATAAACAACAGTTAATATACGTCAGTTTCAAAATTATGAGCTTGGAAAAAAGATACATATATAAATTTCACTAGACCAGGGTTCTGCATAAATAAGAAAAGGAGGATATTTGATAAATCCTAGAACGTAAGGTACTGCATAAATGCAGTATATAACTCAAAGTACCACTCACAACACTCCGTTGAAGAAAGAAGGATAGAAACACATGTAGTTGCACATCATCAGAGAGGCAATGGAAGAATTATGATTCCACCCTCAATATCTCTTCTGAACCAAAAGAAATATGAATCCAGACCTCCAGCAACTTATGTGAATAGTAGATGATTTATCAACAATTTTTAGTCGCAGGATAAATTAACAATGGATCTCATAATATAACTTCAATAGCTAAAAATAGAATCACACAAACTGTGATAATATTTATAAGAAGCTGACTTACAGGAATAGCAACCATTCGATTCAATCTCTTGCCAACTTCATCATCTAGTAAATATTCGTCAGTTAACTCCAAAGAATAAGGATCCTCCTCGCCATCACCAGGGCTAGAACATGAAGAAGTCGGCCCCGTATCCTCATTTTCATCTTGGCCATAATCAAACCCTGCTAATTATATACAATATGTCATCAAAACAATTAATATCAGTAATCACAAAAGCATGGAGGTACAACAAATATAATTCATAAATACCCGAATTGTAGTTTCTTGTTGATGAACTATTCCAATCATGATCCTGAGAGGAGTCATGGGTCGACTGCTCGTCCGGTCCATGGGAATATTGAGAGGCTTCTTCAATTGCGAGTTGTGAGAACTCTTCCTGAAGGGTACGTGCAATAATCTCATCATTCTCAACAGTGTTACTACTCTCTTCATCATCATTTCTGATATACTGACCATGATGCATGTCATTAGCATCATGTTGTATTATGTCACCATGGTATCCAGAATGCAAATAATGGTCTGGGTCATAGTCAAAAAAACGAAGACCCCATTGAACAAAACCTGAATCTTGATCCTCTATAGCCATGTCCCTTATATCAATAGACCATAATCAATCACTGTGATGATCCCTCACCAATCAAACTACTATCTGAACAAATAGTACACACACAAATTAATACTCATACTTTCTTTATATCCAAGTATTGATACTGGTAAAATTTTACAGCAACAGTAAAATCAATACACAAATTTCCATCGATCAATTGGAACACTGGCAACAATTAAAATAATTATTATAAAAAAAAAAAAAAGAAGAAGAAGAAGATAAAATCAAGCCATAAACCCAACCAAAAAAAAAGTAATAAACACAAATTAAAAATCAAATTATCATTGACTAAGCAGAATGAAAAACCAATCCAAACTTACTAAATAAGAAATCATATTAAGATATACAAAATTTAACATCACCTCGTAACAGCTTCGATTAATTTTTCGAAAAAGGCAATCAAGCTTTTGCCTTGTACGAAACGCACCGTTGTAGACTTGTAGTACACACAAAATGAAATACACGAGTGAAATTTTTGGCACAAAAGAAAACTTTTGAAGAAATTCCAGAGGGGCGCATTTTATTTTCGCACATTTATATACTGTTATCGAGCAAGTTTATCTTAGAGTACGGAGTTCGCTGAGCCGTTGGATTTTGATTAAGACGATATAATATTTTGGCGTCCATTTATCATATTTGGATTTTGAAAAGTTAATTTATAAATTCAAGTATTATTTATTAATATTTTAAAATATTAAAAAAATTTATTTTATTAAATTTTGAATTGATACTCATAATATGTGTTTTCAGATCCAAATTTAAATAAAAAAATATTTAAAATATAATTAGACTTTTCATAATTCGGCCCATTCACTAACCCTATTTATCAGCTCTCAACATCCTCACGGTAATAACATCTGTAATAATGAAATAGTATCAATACTATCTAAAATAATATATGAATGGGACGAATAATACAGATATTGTTTAATGCATTCAAATTTTATTACATTAAGATTGTTTATATGTGATCAGTTATGTACATATGTATAGGGTACCTTTGGTATACATTTTCAAATAAAGCTTCTTCAATAAGAGCTTTTAGAAATAGAGTTTTTGATTAAAAAAAATAAAATTTTGATTGTGAATTGGAGTTTTTATTAAAAATTATAAAATTATTTTATTGAATAAGTTTTTAAAAAAAATTATGCTAGGAAAGAAATAAAATAATATTACTAAATTAAATATAAATATTATAAAAAATACTTTTCAAGCTCTACTCATGCCAAACCGGCAAATGCACACAGCACACATACATATTAATTTGTGAGAAAGCACTTTGAATCCCTAATTTTTTTCATAATACACCATTAGGTCCTTAATTTTTTAATAATACCCCATGTGGTCCTTATTGTTAAAAGCCTAATAATAAAACATCTATTTGTATATTTTACATTTTTATCTTTCAAGTCCATAATTCTCTTTAAAAAAATCGCCAGCAAAAATTACCATAAATCAGGATCTTCTGTCACTTGTATTACTCTTTCTATAACATTTCTCATTTTCAGACCAAAATAAATAATAAATAAAAAAATCGATCCATTGAAAGTTGAATTTTGGTTTTCAAATTCGATTG
>SKCR01046070.1:0-76516 GCA_019454045.1 Zanthoxylum bungeanum | reverse complement strand
ATCTCAAATAGAGCACAATGACATAAAAAAATCAATGTGATTGACTCTATATTATGAGAAAATACTTTATATGATTTAATTTGATTTGGATAAGCTCGTCAGTGTAAAATCCTTGTTTCCCAAGTACGTGCAAATGGGTAAATCTGGCATTTGATTTTTAGGAAAAATCTTGAATGTATGGAGACAGAGATGCATGTTTTTTTTGGAAAACAAAATACTTCATTAAACAAGAATCAAAGATTACATATGATAAACGAGGGAAAATACTAGAGCCAAAAAACAGAATTCTGAAACTTTAAAGCAGTCTTCACAAAATTATGAGCAAATACATTACAGGTTTTAGGCCTAAACTAAATTCTACCGGGACTCAAATCTCATATTACTTCTTGGATCTCAAATATGATCCAGTATATTTCTTTCGAACTTTTAGCTATACCACGGACTAAATTCACCATATTTTGAGCATCCAATTCGATTAGAGAGATGCATGTTTGCTGATATGCTTCAGTTAAAATAAATCTCATCATTTATTAGAACATGTCAAGGCCATTGTATGATTTTCTCCATACAGAAGCATATTAATGTACGTAATGTGGTTTAGGAATAATCTGCTTGCTTTTAGCTACAGAGATATTTAAGGGTTCCAAGGGCATGGTCTAAAACGGCAGTAACCCCTCGACAAAACCTCCATAAGGAAACACTTGGCATATCCTGTACACTTATTTATTTCCATCAACATGTGATCAGTGTTTTCGAAATAACAGATACTAGAAGAACACAACTTTAACTGCATTTTTTGATCAATTACCACAATAGCTATTCATAATGAAATACACAGTTGTAGATGATCTCTCTCACGAACAAAGCATAATATTTGACCCCTTCAAATCTTCAAAATATGATAATATAATGATTCAATCATGAGAGTGCTAAGACGATTTCCCTTCTTCCAGTTTAAAGGAACCAAATTTAACATTCACGAGCTCAGCAGCTGCACGGGCAGCTGCGGATGCACGCTCTGCAGAGGCAATAGCAGCTCGAGCTCTTTCCAAGACATCAGTTGACTGTGATGGTGTCTCCCTTTTAGTATCACTAACTGGCTCAGCATTAGAACTTTTAGCTGATTGTTCAATCTCGTTAATACTCGAAAGGGGCCTACTGCTTGGTGGGCTAGGAGATTGAAGGTGCTGATGTCTCTGTTCAGTCTTTGTAGGAGTAACAGAATGTGCCCCATTGGAAGGTGATGATTGAGGAGATCCTTGCTTGCTAGACAAAGGAGGAAGAGATGCCCCATCACATATTTCCTTTGATCCGCCCTACAGATAATATCAAAACTGCCAAATTATTTCAAATTTTTAAACAAAAAGACTCGAGAGGTTAAGATAAAATGCTAACAGTGCAACAATCTCAGAGTATCATATAATAACTAGTTCAATTCAAGAGCTATTCACAATATCACAACCATCAATTCCAGTTGGAGTAATAGACAAAATTCTGATTAATATAATAATAGGGCGTTTTTGGAAAACGTTCATCATAACAACACTTGAGAATTCTCTGTTATCACAGGTAGATACTAGAAGCAAGTCTCCCTAAATTTAGCAATTATTCTTGTGGAAAGCAACTTCAATTTTCATCATTGAAGGCTGAAGAAATAAGATCCAGCCAAGAGGATTCACTATTTAAGACATATTTTCTTGTAACTAAGCAACTGCTTCTTATCATAACAGCAACCATACATTAAACTGTATCTACTCATGACTGAAACAAAATGTGTAAATATAAAGCTGAGCAAAAACCAAAAGAAATAAAATATCACATGTAAATCTGATGAGAATACCAGTAGATCTTCATGTTTTTTACTGAGTTCTGCTTCAGTGTTAGAAGAATCCCAATTCAGATTGTGCTCCTGTGCAATTTCCTTCAATACCTTGAGTCTTGCCTCAGATGATGGGGCACTAACTGAAAGCTTTTCGATTATCTGCAAAAAAGGAACAAAGAAAAGTTGGAGACGAATTATTAGTACATTCAAGATACAGTCACTGCTCCTGCAGAATAAAACCTTTGCAATAAATCACTAAAGCCAATTAACTGTACGGTTGACGCTCGAATCTGGACGGAGCTCAGACACAGCCGAGACGAACTCCTTTCCATATTTTGTAGAAAACAAGTTCTTGATCTGCAACAAATCTGGCAAATCTGAACATCTAGGAGAAGCAAAAATTATGCTTGCAACAGCTTCTCGCAATTCTGTTGGACATTCCCTATTATGCGGAAAGGGTGGTTACAAAACTGGTTGCATGCAAATAAGTATTCATAGTTTTTCAAAACTTCTATCAGCTATTTTCAAAATGATGGGTATCTACAGTGATCAGAATGTTACACAATCTCACAGTTGAGAAGAGTTTTCCATAATGGTTCTCAAGTCTTAGAAAACAAATACAACATACAACAGCAAAAATAAAATATATTCTGAATCAAGTATTTGAAAAATAATCTTCCAGGGCTGCTTCTATCCATCAGCACTTTCTTTCATCAGATGATCATACAAGAATGTAATACCTAAAAAATGATCAGCAAAATATTCAGTCTTTTGTGCCCTCATACGTGTCATTGTTGATTCACTTAGTGTTGAGATTTTAACACCTCAAATTTACTAAGTGACAACGGGAAAAAATAACCAAATATAACAATGCGACATAGAATTTATAGTGATTCACTCGGTCAATTAGACCTAACAAGTAACATCCAGTCATCCACTATGGTTACTGAGTTTCACTATAGTTAAATAACAAGAGGAAAAATCATCAATTACAAGAGCACACAAGTGTTTAACTCACACTCACTCTTAAAGATTACAAGAAAAAAATAAAAGAAACACAAGAACAATTCTACAACATTTTTCTCTCCTTTTTATTTTCTCTCTTTCTTTTAATCACTCTTACACACTTTTCTTGCACACACACGATATCACCCCAATTCTCTCAAATCACTCTTGAGATTTTCTTTATCTCTAATGAAAGAAACTCACAAATTTTTGGGATGCCTTAAGCTCTCACCAATGGAGTTATTTATGGGCAAGATTTTGCACTACTCCAGCCAATTGTATTTAATGTCAACCTGAACGAATTGCATTTAATGCCAACTAATTGCATTAATTATTTACCGCAAAGAATTGACTCCACAAAGACTTTATCAACAATCTCCCACTTGGAGACAATTCAACCATCATGCCGCAAAAAACTATATTCGAGCTCTTCAACTATATTCGAGCTCTTCAAGCATAAAAACTCATTAGTAACCACCATCTCAATTTTTCTCAGTTTCGGAGACCAACTGAAGTTGTACAAAGCTTCAATTTACCAAGTGATACAACTTTGGTGAACATATAAGCTGAATTCTTGCTTCCAACGATCTTATATAATTTCAATGCTTCGTCATCCAAAAGCGAACGTATGAAATGGTACCGCAAACGAATATGCTTGGTTCTCGAATGAAATGCAGGATTCTTTACTAAGTGAATAGTGCTCTGACTGTCACTGTACAAAATACCATTAACTTGCACTTTATCTAACTCTGTTAAGAAACCATTTAATCATACCATCTCTTTTCCGGCCTCTGTAATAGCCACATACTTTGCTTGTGTTTTTGAAAGAGGAAACTATCTTCTGTAACTTAGAAGCCCAGTTCACGGCAATACCACCCACAGTAAATACATAACCTGTGGTACTTTTGCTTGTATCTCTATCACCACCCAAGTCTACATCCACATAACCTTGCAGATCCACACTACTACCGCCAAAACATAAGGCCATATTAGTAGTACCTCGATGATACCTTAAAATCCACTTCACTGCTTCTCAATGTTGTTTGTTAGGATTTCTCATATATCTGTTCACAACTCCCACTACATGAGCAATGTCGGGTCTAGTGCATACCATGACATACATAAGACTCCCAATAGCCGAAGCATAAGGTACCTTCTTCATATATTCCATCTCTTGCTCATTTTTAGGTCAAAGCAATTTGGACAATTTAAAATGAGCAGCCAAAAGTGTGCTGATTGGTTTAGCATCTTGCATGTTGAATCTCTTCAACACCTTCTTGACATACTCCTCTTGTGATAGTTTCAAAATACCTCGCTCTTTGTCCCTAGTTATCCTCATTCCAAGGATTTGCTTGGCTTCACTTAAATCCTTCATAGAGAACTTGTAGACAATTGTTTCTTTAATTGGTTAATCTCACTTAAATCTGCCCCAACAACCAACATATCATCAACATGAAGTAATAAAATGATATAGGAATTGTCAAACCTCTTGTAGTAACAACAGTGGTCAGCATGACATCTGGTGTAGTCATTTTCACACATGAAAGAATCAAACTTCTTGTACCACTGTCTTGGGGCTTGCTTCAGACCATAAAGACTTCTATTCAGTTTGCATACCAAGTCCTCATTGCCGTGTGTTATAAAACCTTCGGGCTGCTTCATATAAATGTCCTTTAAGTCCCCATGGAAAAAAGCAAACTTGACGTCTAGCTGCTCCAAATATAGATTCTCAGCCGCCACCACACTAAGCGCCAACCAAATTATGGTAAATTTCACAACCGGTGAAAATATTTTTGTATAGTTTATACCATTCTTTTGTTGAAAACCCTTTACCACCAGTCTTGCCTTGTACCGCTTGCTACCATCTCCTTCATCTTTGATTCTGTAAACCCATTTATTATGCAGTGCCTTTTTACCCCGAGGTAAATTCACCAAACTCCATGTTTGATTGGTCATGAGAGAATCCATTTCGTCCTACATAGCAGACTCCCACTTGACAAATTCATGATTTACTGCCTCATCATAACACTCAGGTTCACCACAATCAGTCAATAATAAATATTTCAAGGATGGTGAGTACCTCTCTGGTGCTTTCCTTTCTCTTTTGGACCTTCTCAAAGTAGGTGTACTTGGCCCAACTTCAGGAATAAGAATTGGTTCTTCAAAGTTAGTTACTTCTGGAGCATCTTGTGAAGTTCCAACTTCTAGCTTACTTTGATTCCCATTAGTCACATTATCACCAAGATCATCTAGAGTAGCAAACTCTTGTCTTTAATTATAGGACGTGTCATTTTTGGGACTACTGCCTCCCTATTTTGTACATCACCTTTTCATTAAAGATGACATTCTTGCTCTGAATAAACTTCTTATTTTGCTCATCCCAAAATCTGTAGCCAAATTTATCACCACTATAACCGATGAAAATACATTTCTCGGACTTGAGATCTAGCTTGCTTCTTGCATCAGACTCAATGTGAACATATGCCACGCAGCCAAACACTATCAAATGAGATAGATCTATCTTTTTGCCTCTTCATTTTTCTTTAGGTAGTAGCCTCCCAGTCGAACTGAAGGTGCACGATTAATTAAATAAGCAGCAATACTAATTGCATCAGCCTACATCATGTTTGGTAAACCTGCATGTATCCGCATACTTCTTGCGCGCTCATTTAGAGTTCTGTTCATGCACTCAACTACTCCATTTTGTTGTGGAGTTTCAGGAATGGTCTTTTCCATCCTGATCCCATTTTGTGCACAATACTCAAGAAATTCTTTGTCGGTGTATTTTCCTTCATTATCCGATCTCAAGCATTTAATCTTCAAGCTTGTCTCATTCTCCACTAAAGCTTTCCATTTCTTGAAGGTATCATAGACATCAGATTTATTTTTTAGAAAGTAAATACATACCTTCCTTGTGGCATCATCAATGAAGGTTACGTAATACTTGGAACCTCCAGGAGATTGAACTGGTGAAGGTCCCCACACATCAATATGAACCAGCTCTAACTTTGTAGTCTTGGGTGTTCTGCCAGATTTTGAGAAATTAACAATCTTTTGTTTCCCAAAAATACAATCTTCACACAATTCAATCTTTACTGATTTCACGCCATGCAGTTTACCTTTTGATTGCAAATCCTTCATCCCCTTCTCACTAATATGCCCAAGGCGACGATGCCATAGATTAACATCATCAATCTCAACAGTAGCTACTAAGCTTTTGGAGTTCATGATGGTATAGAAAGTTCCTGACATCTTCTCACGAACCAAGACTAAGGCTCCTTTTGTAAATTTCTAACAACAGTTAGAGAACTCAGTCACACAGCCTTCTCGATCCAGTTGACCCACAGAGATCAAATTTTGTGCTAAACCCGGAACATGTCTCACTTCATGTAACTTCCACGAATTACCATTTGGTAATTCAATTCGAACCTCGCTCTTACCCACAATGTCAAGAGTTTCATCATTAGCAAGGTGAACCTTGCCAAAATTACCGGATACGTAATTCTCCATGATACTCTGACTTGAAGTTGAATGAAATGATGCCCCCGAATCGATCACCCAAGATTCCGACGGATTATGTGCGCTTAAGATCAATGCGTCACTGTCATCTCCTGTGTTGCATTGACTCTGTTATTTTCATTTTTCCAAGTCTGACAATCATTTTTCAAGTGTCCTGGCTTTCCACAATGCCAACATCCATCCGCCCATTTTTCAATTTTAGACTTGCTTTGTTCTCTCTTTCTGGATTTGGATCTTCCACGATTGTTGGAATTTATGTTAAATGTTCTTCCTCTGTTTTCAGTGTTGAGAGCGGAGCCACTGTGAAGCTCCCCAATATTTCTTCTTCTTGCCTCTTCACTAAGTAGGGTGTCACGTACCTCCTTATACACAAGTTCATTTTTCCCACCGGAGTTGCAAATTGAATTTACAGTAGTATCCCAGTCATCAGGCATAGAAGTTAACAAAACCAAACACTTTAAGTGTTCTTCAAATGTGATCCCCACTGATTGTAGCTTATCACCGATCTCATTCACCAGTACCACAAGTTGATTCACCGAGCATCCCTTTGACATCTTCAAGGTGAAAAGTTGCCTCAACAAATGGATTTGTTGGGCAACACTCGGTTTTTTCATACATATCTGATAGAGTACTCATAAGACCAGCTGTTGTCATCTCATTTATGACATGTGCACTCACACTCTAAGCAAGTGTGAGTCGGACTACCGCTAAAGCTTTTTTGTCAAGCTTCTCCCAATCTGTTCGACTCATGCCTGCTGGAACCACGCCTTCCAAGGGTACTTCTAGCTCCCTTGTATACAAATAATCTGTAATTTGCATTCTCCAATAATGAAAGTCAGTTCCATCAAATTTGTCAACATCTTTCGTACTCTCTCCACCCATAGTTCCCACTTAATACAAATCTGCACTAACCTGCTCTGATACCAATTGTTGAGATTTTAACACCTCAAATTTACCAAGTGACAGCAACAGGAAAGAATAACCAAATATAACAATGCGACACATAATTTATAGTGGTTCACCCGGTCAATTAGACCCAACAGGCTACATCCACTGTGGTTACTGAGTTTCACTATAGTTGAATAACAAGAGGAAAAATCCTCAATTATAAGAGCATACAAGTGTTTAACTCACACTCACACTCACTCTTAAGGATTACAAGAAAAAAATTAAAAAAAACACACAAGAAAAATTCTGCAAAATTTCTCTCATTTTTATTTTCTCTCTTTCTTTTAATCACTCACACACACTTTTCTTGCACACACAATCTCACCCCAATTCTCTCAAATCACTCTAGAGATTTTCTTTATCTCTAATGAAAGAAACTCACAAATTTTTGGGATGCCTTAAGCTCTCACCAATGGAGCTATTTATAGGCAAGATTTTGCACTACTCCAACCAATTATATTTAATGCGAACCAATTGCATTTAATGCCAACTAATTGCATTAATTATTTATCAAAAAGATTTGTTGAAACCTTTTTCCATGTGAGCAAAGAAATGACTGCACAAAGACTTTATCAACACTTAAGGTGAAAATCCATCTATAAGATATCTATCTTGAGCTCCATTTCAAAAAGAAACATTTAGCAATTATGCTTCAGAGCACTAAAGTCAATACTTCCTACATGTGTCATCTAAACTCCCTTTCCTACATATTCCTCACCAAGCCTCCCTTCCTTTCTACATATGGTAACTAGAGATGTTGGCAATGATTCTACTCTGCCACTCACATATTGTAAGTATCAGTTTGGCAAATGCAGAGGATAACTAGAAAAATAACGTGCCGACATTAAGTAAAATATTATTAATTTCCATGTCTAACACCAATAAATATCTCCAAAATTCAATGAAAGATAAAGTTCCCAACCAAATTTTAACCACTTTGAAATTGGTCAGTTGGAGTAATAGTGTAATACTATTCCTAATCCATATTCAAATTTTACATCACAAATTTATTTGTCAATTAATGACATTAACAGACTTGTCACATGGCCCACATCATTTATTATTCACATGGACACATTACTTGAGGTGGAAATCTCGGCAACTTGTTAAATACCAAGGTAGAAAGATTATAGGCCTTGAGTTTGAATCAGTTGGAAAAAGGAGGTTCCCAAGAACATTACTGAGACTATTTACTTTGCTACAATTTTCTGAAAACTATCATTAAAAAATTAAAAAAGTAAAATAAAAATAAAAACAATAAGAAAAGCTATGATAAACATCTGGTGCCACCATGTTTCAAAACATACATTATGAAATTTCAGTAGACACGCATATAACATGCCGCCAAAAGAAACATCATTGACAAACAGAAATAAATCCTACAACTGGTGAACTTACTTCTGGCTTTCAAGAATTGGAACACGTGCAAGAACGAACTCACAGAACAGCTCCAATACTGCATATGCAGCACATATGTTTTGTTCCCGTATAACATGCTCCACCTAAAATAATTTCAAGTTCCAGCGGTTAAACATAAATCTTGACCAAACAGTCAATCAGTGATAGTGAATTCAAACAGGTACCCGGATTCGAGCAATTGGTTCTTGGCCAGCCTGCAAAAATTGGGATATCTCCTTGCGCATTTGTTTGAGCTGCAAATCTCTCTTGTTTTGCAGCAGCTTTATGCGCGAGATGGCTAAAGTCAAGCTTGTTTTGCTATAAAACCAATCATCACCACAAATTTGAAGCTTCAATACGAATGATCAAACTACTAGGCATTATGTCAATTGTAAAGCACAATCATATTAATGTATTAGGCCACAATCATTTCAGACCATAAATGCTCCAATACTCGAAATAAAAATGTAAATTTTATCACAATACTACAACAAAAGTGTCCAGCTGAAGTTATCGGGTATTGGGTATAACTTAAAAATGAAAATTTGTAACAAGACGAATACACTCAAAAAAAAAAAAATTAGAATAATTGATTGCCTACACAGATTATGAGACAAACCCACAAATCAAAAATGAAAAGATCTTAAAATTTGATGCTGAAAAAGAATAAAATTAAGAAAATAAGCATACCATTTGGCACCAAAAACGCCTCTATTAAAAAGCTGGTTTAAGAGTGACATCGAAGCTTGATCTAAAGAATATGATTCAGTGACGGTTCTTTCCGGTATGATTGATTCAATAAGAATCCAGTGTCAAGTCCACAAGAAAACCCAATTCTCGTTTTTCACTTCCTGTTCGAAGCCGATCACAGATTTTCTTGAAATCCTGTTCGCTTTGCGCCTTTTTGTATTAAAAACGCGTTTCTGGTAAGTATTTTGTTCGACTGTTAGTTGGCACCTAATTAAAAAAAAGGAAATTATTCAAATTCCACCTAAAGATTAGCTCATATGCAATCAAATTCAAAATTTTTGAAATATTTAATTTTTCATCCGATATTTAAAAAATATCTATTTTCTACACAGACATTAACATTGTTAGAATTGTACTAATACCATAAAGATAGTGCGGTCATTTGATAAAGTATGGGTGGAAAAGTAAACACTATTTAAATTTTTGGTGGAAAACTGAACACTCTTTGAATTTCGGATGAAATGGAATATTTTAAGATATGTTGATAAATTTCAAGTGAATAAATTATGAATTTTCAAGTATTTGTAATGAGTTTATATATAAAAAATTTTGAAATTGGTCTCAATCGGTTATTTTGAAGTGAAAATTAATATCTTCAATGACTATATATATAAATATATATAAAAGGATGACAATTATATCCAGAAATATTCGAAAAAATATGAGTTGGGATTTAGATTTCTAATATCTGCATGGATCAGGATTCGGACTCTTGGAATGCAAATGAATGAGAAATTATAATTTTGACCATAAAAGAAAAAAAAAATATAACTATGGATGACAAAATACAGATTCTGATACATATGGATCCGCATTACATTTGTATTTTTCATGTCCGTGTATATTTTAGAAATCTAAATCACAGTTTTTTTATTTATGCGGATCTGAATTTTTTCAGATATTTTCGGATATAACTATCATCCCTATAAATAGTTGTTGGAGAAAGTAATCCTCATCTCAAAATGACAAATGGAGACCAATTTTCATTTTTTTAAAAAAATATATATATAAATCCTTTACAATCACTTGTAAATTCACAATTTATTTATTTGAAATTTATCAAAATCTTTTAAATTATTATATTTTTCATCCGAAGTTTAAAGAGTGTTTAGTTTTCACCCTAAATTTCAAAAAATGTTCATTTTTCCACCAGATGTTATTAAATGATCCAAAAATACCCATACAACGGTAGCAAATTCTAACACTGTTAACATTTGGGTAGAAAAATAAATATTTTTTAAACTTCAGGTGGAAAATAAACTTTTCAAGAGTCTTTAAGTAAGGGTAAATATGTCAAAACATTAATAAAGAAAAAAGATTCATTGACTTTTTGAAGTAAGGGTATATTGAGATATTATGAAAATAAAGGAGATTTAAGTGGTAAATATTATAAACATTAAAGGGGTAAATGGCATTCTCACTTATTTATTTTTTTAAATAATATTTTATTTGTATTTCAAATGCAAGGAATTCACGTAATTAGTCGGGATCTCGCGTGTTGCATGGGTTGCTCTTTTTTGTTAATATATATAATCATAGCAAGTGTTTTTTCCCCTTTTTTTATCGTGTTTTTTTGGAAGTTATGTTGGATGATTTTTTTCCTTGAGTATTGTTTTGTTTCTATTTCATACTTTGGGAATCGTTTTGTCCAATTTGTTTAGTGGAATTCAAATGTGGGACGCCACATCGTGTCTCTAATTTATTTGGATTATTCGTCTATTTGTTTTGTTTTGTAAGTTAATGTTCGTTTGTTGTTGTGATGAATAGAATTTTCGACCATATACTACATGTAATTTTTTTTATTGATGATTTCTTGAATAAATTATTGAAAATTATATGTTGACGGCTGATTTTCGTTCCAGTGGCAAATCAGTAAACTCACTCCTCGAACAACCATCCATCAACTGTGAATTTGTTTGGTTTGTGGATCAAATACAAACTTAGTAAAATATGAGGAAACACACAGACAAAACAGATGGTTTAACATGGTTTGACGGAATGGATCCGAACTACATCCACAGGCACAAAAGAAAAGAAAACTTTTATTGCGTGGTCGGGTATGACCGACATGCCTATCTCTCGAGCTTGGTTGACCGACCTCTTACAAACTCAATCTTACACTTACTTTTCTTGCTCTATTTTTTCAAGTTGTGAGCGAATGAATTTGACTAACCCCTTAAAATGAATTCTCGATCCCTTTATATACTATGGTGTAGACATGGCCATAGAGGTGGGCGACGCTGTCCGGGCTCGCAGCCCGGTCAGGAGTATGGAGTAGTCCGCGGGGGACTAAACTGGAGAAATAAAATGGAGTCGCCACCCAGTGTGAACTGGGAAATGATTTAAGGCCGCACTCACCCCTCGCAAGGGAAGACCTCAAACCGTTGGGTTCAGAATGGTCCCTTACTTATGCCAATTGTAATGAAAGGATTTATGCAATAGTATAACCAAGTCTTATGCAACGCATGTAAGATAATTCAAATGACATACAAGTTTGCACACCCATAAACATAAATGTAAGTGAAAGTAAATGCATAATTCTAAAAACATGTTAATCAGAGAAGTGCGGCAATGACAATAGAAACGTTAACAATAGCGACATATAATTAAGCACATGAGGCAGAAAGGAATAACCAAAGAGGCAAACATGCATAAAATATAAAGGAAGAGCATGTCCAGTGTGTGCGCGTTCGTGTAGCGTTCGGAAACGCGTTCGAACGGAGTGAGGCGGAATGCACGTGTTCGAACGGAGTGAGGCGGAATGCACGCGTTCGTGTAGTGTTTGGAAACACGTTCGAACGGGATACGACCGAATGTATGTGTTCGAGTAGCATTCGAAAACGCGTTCGAACGGGATAAGATATGACACATGGAGAAACAGAATGCATACGTTCGTGTGGCGTTCGGGAACGCGTTCAAACGAGATTACAAAATGGCATCTATAATGACATAAACACATGCATGCGTGTTTCTCAAGCGGTACGTAGAGTTATATCCCATGTACAGACCGCACTACCGTCCATTCGGATTTGGCTACAGAATTTATGTCTGGGTTTCCATCCGATATACCGCAAGGGATAATACGCAATCATTAACACGACGCAATCATTAACCCAATGTTAACATACATGAAATATGATAATGCATATAACAATAAATAACCGAAGAGACAAATATGTGAAATAACAAGGAAGATAAATAACAAAAAACAAATACGGAACAATAAAACAACAATAAACATAAATTAAATGCGAAATAATAAAATACTAATAACATAAAATAAATACGGAATAATAAATATGTGACCAAAGAATTTGGCCGTTTTCAATGTAGGACTTCGCATACCCGGTTGGACATATTTCACGTCCAACCAAGTATGCCGCATCCATAACGACAAAATAAAATATAGTAAAGGGTGCCTTCAGGTCTTACCTTTTAAGTCGCTTCTCGGGAGTGCGTTGGGACATCACCGGAAGGGTTAACGCTTCACTCTTTTTCTGGTTCACTGGTTTGCTATTTTTGCTTGTTGTTTTCTCTATTTTCTTCACTATTTTGGACTATTTTTGCTGGTGTTTGGAGGTTATTTTTGGGTGGTTTGAGGGCCAATTTTAGGTAATTTTCCGAGCTGTTTTTTGGGACTGTTTTAAGGTATTTTAGGGACTATTTCGGGGTGTATTTGGCCACTATTTTTGGGCTCGATTTTGGCTATTATTTAGTGATAAGGGCTGCTATTGTTCGGTTATGGTTTGCTGGTTGAAAGGCTTGTTGTTGTGTCGGTTGGGGTTGTTTATTGCTAGGGTTCACGGCTTTTTATTGTTGGTTCGGTATGAAGGGGCTTATTTTATTATTTGCGTAAGTGAGTTTGTCTCCCTATCGTTCACGTGTTTTATGATTTTTAGTGTCGGTTTGGTTAATTTGTGCGTGTCTTTACCGAGAAAGGGTGTATATGTGTTTGTGGGCTGTAGGGTTCGTTACTTTTGCTCGGTGGAGGGCTGGATCTTGTTTGTTTTTGTTTTTTTGCCGAGTCGATTAGGTGGATGGCTTTATTTCAAGTGGATGGCTGCTTGCGTTGATCAGTTAATGAGGGCTTGGGGGAAGGGTTTGTTGCCGAGAGTAGTTGTTTAGGAGAAGAAGAGAGTGATGATTAGGGTTTCTCTTCTTGCTTTGTGTTTTTTCGTGAGGAGCGAGAAGAAAATGGACTTGTGTGTGGCTATTTAGGTTTAAGAGTGGCGTGAATGGGTTTTTTCGTGATCATGGTTCATGACTTGTGGAGCTGTGTTTAGTGTGGGGACAGTGGCCAATAGAGATTAGGGTTTCATTTCTTTGTGTCGTCAGTGCATTGATGGGGGCTGCGTGAGGTGTTGTCGTTAGTCGGTCGGTGTGTAGTGAGAGAGAGCCAAGAAGAAGTTAGGGCTGCCGAGAGTTTGATGGGAAGAAGATAGAATAGAGATAGTATGAGAGAGCTTAGGGTTTTTGTCTTTTTTATTTTTGTCTACGCCGTGAGTGGAGTTGTTGGAGAAGAAATGATAGAGGGAAGAGAGAGGCTAGAGGGCGTGAAGGGAAAGATCGATTTAGGGTTTCATTACATTTTTTGGTGAGGCCGTGTCAGTGAATTGGTGGGGGCTGCCTCCTTTAGGGTTTTGTTTAGTGGTATTTATATAGTGGTGAGCTAGGGTTATGGTTTCTTGGTTGTGTTAGGGTTTTGAATGGGTAGATATGGGCTTTGGATGAGTGCGGGATTTTGGGCCAAGATTAAAGTTTGAAACAGGAATTGACTAAGTGAACCCGCGGCTAACTAGCGAATTTAAATTTGACGAGCTATTAATTTCAGAATTTTCCCTTCCGGCGTCCGTTTCTCGCAACTTCCGTAACTTATCGGGTAGTGCCTCCATACGAGGCTCATCATTGGGCATTATGTAAAAATGCAGTATCTATAGTCGCCCCCACTTTGATGGGACTTGTGTAGTGTGTGACAGCGACAATCCTATAAAAGTCATTTTGGGAACACAGGAATTGGGCGACGCATGCTGTCCCGGGCTCGCAGCCCGGTCGGGAGTACAGAGTAGCCACGGGGGACTAAACCCCAGAATAATGGAGTCGCCACCCGGTGTGAACCGGGGAAAATGAGATTTAAGGCCGCACTCACCCCTCGCAAGGGAATACCTCAAACCGTGGGTTCGGAATGGTCCTTTACTTATGTCACTTGTAATGAAAGGATTTGTGTAATAATTTAATCAAGCTTAAGTAACACTTATTTCCAAGAGTATCATGCTTCTAAATCAACATGCGCAAAAATAAAACTTACACCTAAATTTGCATATATTTCACATCTAAGATTACATGCTTGAAAGTACATCAAAGTAGCAACGAACATACAACTTCATTGGCATATGTATTCATGGAAACACAAGCACACACTAACCACACATAAAGGCGAATCAAATAATGGCGAACATTTGATTTCAACAAATAGCCATTACATGTCCATGCACAAATAAAGGAGTCAACTAAGTACGTAATGCAAAAAGACGCTTAGGGATGCAATTAGGCATTAAAGTGAGCATGCTATGATGTGGTGCAAAAGAAGATAGATATAACACAGACGCACATGTGATGAAAATGACTCAATTCAGTGTATTCGCGTTCGTGTAGCGTCGTAAATGCGTTCGAACGGTAGACAGAAGGTGTCGCGTCGTTGTAGCGTTTGATAACGCGTTCGAACGGGACCAGACAGAAAACATGCGTTCGTGCGGCGTTTCGGAACGCGTTCGAACGGGGTTATAGTAGTAACCTCCAAAATGCAGGTAAACGACATGACACAGACATGAACAGTTAAATATATGAGTTCTCGTACATAAAAACAGATTAAGGGGCGTGACAAATCATTGTAGCAAAGGTAGCTTTCAAGCATTTTCACCCCTCAAAGTGGAGGACCCTTAATCTCACTTGATAAGCCCATGCGCAATGCAATATGATGCATGAATTTTCAAAAAGACGTTATGAAACGAATAACTAAATAAAAGAGGCGCGGCAAAGTACTGCCGTAAAGGTGCCTTTTAGGCTCTTTGTCTCTCAAAGAGAGGACCTTTAGACCAACATACTAAGCCCATGCGCAATGTGATATGATGCATGGTCATGTAAGAAGACGTCATACTAAACAACAAAATAAAGGGGCGCGGCGAAGTATTGCCGTAAAGGTGGCCTTTTGGGGCTCTTTGTCTCTTAAAGAGAGGACCTTTAGACCAACATACTAAGCCCATGCGCGTCATATCACAATACATGAAATAAAGACAATAAAAGTGTAGGACTTCGTATGCCCGATTGAACGTACATTCAACCCAAACACACTTCGTCCGGCGCGGCGAAGTAGTGTCACAAAGGTGGCCTTTTAGGCTTTTCGTCTCTCAAATAGAGGACCTTTGGACTAACTCACTAAGCCCATGCGCTCGATCGCATCATACATAAAAAAATAAAGACAATCATATCAAACTTAATATGTCCGATTGAACGTGTCTTGCATTCAACCAAACACACATCAACCGGCGCGACAAAACATCGTGGTAAAGGGCTTTAACCCTTCCCCATAGAGGATCTTTCATTCCACTTACTAAGCCCATGCGCTCGATCGCATCATAACATAAATAAATAACATGCGGAAATTAAAAGACGGAATAATAAAGTGCGAAAATCAAAACAACATAAAGCGAAATATAGCGCCGTTTACTCAAGTGGAACGTGGAGTTGTATCCCAAGTACAGACCGCACTACCGTCCATTCGGAATCGGCTACGGAATTTACGTCTGGGTTTCCATCCTATATACCACGAGAGACGACGTATTTTCCGTTTTAATCAATGGCCACAACACACATCACATGCAAACAATATTCAATAAATAATTAAAACACAATTAAAAGAATCTATAAAAATCAATAAAAAAACAAGTGTGAAAGATACCCTCAGGTCTAACCTTTTAAGTCGTCTTCCGGACTCGCGTTTACAACCGTCGGAAGGGCTATCACTCCGCAACTTTTCTGGTTCACTGGTTTGCTTTTACTCGCTGTTTCATTTTGCTCGCTGTTTTCACTCCGTTTTGCTGCTATTTCACTGTCGTTTCGCTGCTCACTGTTCCAGGTATATTTAGGGACTGTTTTGTGCTGTTTTTGGGACAGTTTTAGGGGTAGTTTTGGGTTGCAGTTTTGGGCTAATTCTGGGACTATTTTAGGAGTAGTTTTGGGCTGGTCAGGGGGCTGGTTTGCATGTATTAAGGCTGCAGGGTTGAGGGGGATTTTAGGCGTGTGAAGTGGGCAGTAAATTGAAGGGGTAACGTGGATTACTGGGGGCTGGTTGCGTGTTTGAAGGCAGACTTTGAGTGTACGCTTTTGGCGTATGTTGGTATTAGCGTGAGGGGGCTTCTTATTTACATGAGTGGCTATTGTCGTGGGGTCTTCTTGTTTACGTGAGGTAATGAGTGAAGGCTGGTGACGTGATCTGATTTGCGTGTTTGGATTAGGGTTATGGGAGTTGTTGGCTTTGGGTGGGTGATGGCTTACGTAAGTAAAGGCCTTTGAGCTGCTGCGGTGAAGGTCGTGCGGTGGGTGAGCGGTTGGGCGTCAGTACGTGAGTGGCTGGGTGTTATTTGAGTGGTGGCCGAGGCGATGAGAGAGGAGAGGTTGTGGCTCTTTGCGTTGATGCGTGAGTGTAGTAGATGAAGGCATGGGAGAAGGCTTATGGTTATTAAGTGCTTTTAGGGTTTGATTTTTTTGTGCATGGTCAGGCCGTGAATATTGAGAGGAGATGGAGGGAGGCGAGAGGTTTATTGTCGCTTGTTTTTGTGTGTTAGTTATGAATCGTGAGAGATTTTAGAGGAGGGGTGGCTAGGTTAGGTCATGTTTATATAGAAGAGAGCTAGGGACAAGGAAGGGATCTTGCATTCAATTTAGGATTTGGTCTTAAGGAAAGTCAAAGATTGAGGGGGGACAAGGTTAATTCAAATTAGGAAGGTGATATCTTTAATTGGTGTTGATTAGGCATTTAATTTGTTAGATTAGGAAGTCAATATTTTAGATTGGTATATAATTTTATAGTTAGGAATAATTATATTTGATTTGTTTAAATTAGGCATATACTTATTATGTTTGGTAAATATTTTATTTATTTATTTAATTAATTAAATTAATATTTTATTTAGTTAATGTTTTAATTTAATTAATAATTATTTAATTTGGGGTGTGTTTTAAAGGCTATGGGCGTGTGGGCCTTGGTTAGGTGGGTGGGCTTGGCTAGGTGTTTTGATGTTTTAGTTATTTTAATTTGTGACATGCATTAATTATTTCTTTGGATTGGCTTGGAATAAGGATAAGTGATTTGCGGGGTTTTGGGCCGAGAATAAATTTTAAAACGGAACACCAACAAGTAGCCCGAAGTTAAACCAGCGAACTTAATCCGACTATGAGTCAATTCTTGACTCCTCCCTTCCGACACCTGTTTCCCGCGATTTCCGCGACTTAAAAGGTAGTGCCTCCAAATGAGACTCATCATCGGGTTTCACATGCAAAAATGCAATGCCTACAGTCGCCCCCACTTTGATGGGACTTGTGCAGTGTGTGACAGTGACAATCCTATCAAAGTACATGCAATGCATTTACACTTACCTGGCTCGCCAGCTGTCTGCTGGCTTGCCTGCTGTGTTGAGTTGAGTTGATCTGGTTGTACCATTTTCGGTATGCTAAACCCCATTTCCGAGGCGTTGCTGAAGTGATGTCTATCCATTTTCGAACTGTGCTCCATTTTTGGAGTGCCATTTTCGGTGACTGATGAGATAATGGTCTATTTTTGAACCGTGCTCCATTTTCGGAGTGCCATTTTCGGCGAGTGATGAGATGATGGTCCATTTCGAACCGTGCTCCATTTTCGGAGTGCCATTTTCGGCGAGTGATGAGATGATGGTCCATTTCGAACCGTGCTCCATTTTCGGAGTGCATTTTCGGCGAGTGATAGTAGTCCATTTTCGAACCGATACTGATATGAGAGTGGTCCATTTTTGAACCGCCGCTGAGAGATAGTCCATTTACGAACCATACTGATATGAGAATGGTCCATTTCCGAACCGTTACTGATATGAGAGTGGTTCGAACCGTTGCTGATGAGAGATAGTCCATTTCTGAACCAATACTGATATGAGAGTGGTCCATTTCCGAATTGTTACTGATATGAGAGTGGTCCATTTTCGAACCGTTGCTGATGATAGATAGTCCATTTCTGAACCGATACTGATATGATAATAGTCCATTTCCGAACTGTTACTGATATGAGAGTGGTCCATTTTCGAACCGTTGCTGATGAGAGTGGTCCATTTTCGAACCGTTGCTGATGAGAGATAGTCCATTTCCGAACCATTACTGATATGAGAGTGGTCCATTTCCGAACCGTGCTCCATTCTTGGAGTGCCATTCCCGGCTTGTTCATTATCGAACTGTGTTTCCATTCTTGGAGTGCCATTCCCGGCTTGTTCATTCTCGAACGGTGTTTCCATTCTTTGAGTGCCATTCCCGGCTAAACTGATACTGATGCTGATGTGGGCCTCGTTCCCAGAGTGATGCTGATGTGGGCCTCGCCCCCAGAGTGATGTGGGCCTCGCCTCAAACTGATACTGATATGGGCCTCGCCCCTGGGACTCATCCCCAAGACTGAAACTGATATGGGCCTCGCCCCCAACTGATACTGATATGGGCCTCGCCCCTAGACTGATACTGCTGATACCGATATGGGCCTCGCCCCTGGGACTAATCCCCAAGACTGAAACTGATATGGGCCTCGCCCCCAGACTGATATTGTGCTGTCGTTGTTCCTGATTGGTTTGTCTTTGCCGCTTTCTCTCTTTCTGCTTCAAAACTGTGAATACAAAGCAAAACAAACACAAAAGAATGCAAAGTATGTTACGTGTATGCATGCATGCATGAATGAGTTTCCTATCCCGTTGGGTTAGGTCTCTCGCCAATTCTTCCTCAGGCAAAGTACTGCTTCAACCTTTCCACTTTAATCGGCTCGGTGAACTCATTCCCTTCCAAGTCTGATAGTCTCACTGCCCCATTTCTCAATTTCTGAATGATCACCATATCTTTTCTGATTGCTGCTTTCGGGAATTCCCCGTGTTCTAAACATCACTGAATTCCATAGTACCAAGGTTGAATGCTTTTCTCAAATATACTCATGTTGCCGGTTGAAAGGAAGAGATTCAGGCAAGTAAGCAAAACGAACGTCTTTATTATCATTAAGAAAAGGTTCGAACGAAAAGAAAAAATCAATGTCTTTATTAAAAATGCAGGATCAAATAAACTAGGAGGAATAACTTCATCATTCGCAGCATTTCCTTCTTCATTGGCCTATGGTTCTCCACCGTTGTCATCCCCTATTCATATGAATGAAGCTGAGTGGTTGAGAGTTTGGAGGACAAGGGTTTCGGGTAAGCCAGAGTTGATCATGTAGTTGGGTAGGGGATTTCTGTGTGCGTTGGGTTGTTCTCTTTCTGGGTCAGGTATTTTGTGGGAGTCAATGAGGTTTTGGATCTCATGCCTAAGGCGGGTGCAGCTATCAGTTTCGTGACCCCTTCTCCGATGGAAGTGACAATACAGGCTTAGGTCAAGGTTGGGTGGTACAGGGTTTGGAATTGGTTTAGCCTCTAAGGGTTCCAGAAGTCCTTGCGCCTTCAGCTTTTCGAACACCCTTGAAAGAGGCTTACCAAGGTTGGAAAATCGCCTGCTTTTGATGGCAGTGACCTCAGCGGTAGAGGGCTTGGTCCCTGAAGGTCCCTCAATATTCCTTCTATTCTGGCCATAGAACTTTCTGTTTTCAGCCTCTTCTTCTTCAATATCCATAATCGTTTCCCTCAATTGTCGGAAATCCGTAATCATCGAAGTCATCCTCCGCAGCTTACCATAAATGGAGGGCTTAGTACCCTTGATGATCATTTTGATCTGGTCTTTCTCAGAGGGCCGAGTCTGCATCTTCAGAAGCTGGCTTCTCCAGCGGTCTACATACTCCTTGAAGCTTTCTTCCGGCTTCTGCTTAGTGTTCTCCAAATCACTGAGTGACAAGTCAATCTCTAAGTCTGTAACATACTGCTTCAGAAAAGCATCAGCTAGTTCCCTCCAATCTTCCTTAACCTTCTTCTCAAGGCTATGATACCAAACCACAGGTGCCCCCTCAAGTGACATCCCAAACATCTTTTGGACCTGGCGCTGTGATAGGCCCACTGAACTCATGACTGAGACATATTGCTGCAGATGGACTCTCGGGTCTCCATTCCCATTAAACTTGGCTATGTCGGGCATTTTAAACTGAGCTGGCAGCTGTCTCCGAAGGTCATTGCCTCATAATCTAACAACTCTTCATGTTTACCCCTCATTTTACTGGTAACTGTTTCAACCTGATCCCGAAGCTTCTGAAATTCTGCCTGAGACCCAATCACTTTGCCTGTTGCATACTCTGCCATGTCATCATCAAAAGTGGGGATATCATCCCCCAACCCATTCGGAGGCTCCTCACATCTTACATTCTCAGAGTTTCCCCCAGCACGGGGCACAACCATATTTGTCATGGCAGTAGTCAAGGCTTGCAACTGTTCAGTGACCTTGGCGAGACCGTTTTCCAACTGATCCATACGGGATACCTCAATATCTGATTCACTCTGTCTGTTCCCAGTATTCTGGTGAGTCTTCCATTTTCCCTAACCCAACGGGAATCTATGATGGCTTTCAGAACACAAGGGTTAACATGATGTATGTATGCATGAGGTGCATGAGATGCATGTAACACATATAACTTACTAAATCAATTAAAACTTTCAAACAAATCGGCCCGTTATCATTTTAGAATCTTTTGGGCTAATAGTCATAGGAGTGAACCCATCCCAGTTTAAATGGACCAACAAGTTCACGTCTCATGGCAAAGAGCCCAACTAAATCCAAATGGTAATGTTCCGAACGCAAGCACAAAGTGGCCCATCAACACTTAGAAGCCTTTGGCCCGATCGTCATAAAATACGTTCTTGTCCCAGTTTAAATGGCCCAACAAGCCCATATCCCATGACAAATGGTCCAAATGGATCCAAACGACGATGTTCCCAAACACAAGCATAAAAGATAATGCAAATATAAAGTAATAATTTCTACGGAATGGCCCATCAACATTTCAGAAGCTTTGGGCCCAATGGTCATAAGGTACGAACTCGCCCCAGTTTAAATGGCCCAGCAAGTTCACATTTCTGACAATGGTCTAACTACATCCAAATGAGGATGGTCCACAAGCTCATACTCAAGGAAATAATTGTTACTTTAACCATACAATCCCGGTCTATGGGTGGATTCGCAGGAGTGTAGACAAAGGCTCTCATCGGTGAAGGATGGCCCACAACTAGGTCTCCCCAAACAAGGGTTCGAGCAACCAAGTGAGCGCACCCTTTTTTATACACTAAGGTACGTGCCAATGAGCTATGGTGTGTGACTGACTGTCAAATGGATTTCCCGTTGTAGATTCCCCAGAGGGAAGGTGGAGCGAGGCTCACTTAAATACCCAAGCCTCTTAGGCTCTTATCGCTTGGTGTCAGGAATAAACAACGAGTCCTCCAAATTAGTCCATCACAATAGGCTACGAGTAGATGGCTATCTAGGTGCCTTCACAGCTTTTCCTTCTAGAAAGGTAGTGAGTGAAGGAAGACACCAAACCATTACCTAGCCTCAAAATGCCTTTGATTAAAACCCCCATTTTATCCACTATAGACACGGTCAATTAGAACATAAATCCAAACATTACAAGACAATATTTCGGGGCCGACTCTCTATCCCCAGTGGAGTCGCCAGACTGTGGGAACACAGGAACTGGGCGACGCATGCTGTCCCGGGCTCGCGGCCCGGTCGGGAGTACGGAGTAGCCACAGGGGACTAAACCGGAGAATAATGGAGTCGCCACCCGGTGTGAACCGGGAAAATGAGATTTAAGGCCGCACTCACCCCTCGCAAGGGAATACCTCAAACCGTTGGGTTCGGAATGGTCCCTTAATTATGTCACTTGTAATGAAAGGATTTGTGTAATAATTTAATCAAGCTTAAGTAACACTTATTTCCAAGAGTATCATGCTTCTAAATCAACATGCGCAAAAATAAAACTTACACCTAAATTTGCATATATTTCACATCTAAGATTACATGCTTGAAAGTACATCAAAGTAGCAACGAACATACAACTTCATTGGCATATTGTATTCATGGAAAACACAGCACACACTAACCACATATAAAGGCGAATCAAATAATGGCGAACATTTGATTTCAACAAATAGCCATTACATGTCCATGCACAAATAAAGGAGTCAACTAAGTACGTAATGCAAAAAGACGCTTAGGGATGCAATTAGGCATTAAAGTGAGCATGCTATGACGTGGTGCAAAAGAAGATAGATATAGACACAGACGCACATGTGATGAAAATGACTCAATTCAGTGTATTCGCGTTCGTGTAGCGTTCGTAAATGCGTTCGAACGGTAGACAGAAGGTTCGCGTCCGTGTAGCGTTTGATAACGCGTTCGAACGGGACCAGACAGAAAACATGCGTTCATGCGGCGTTTCGGAACGCGTTCGAACGGGGTTATAGTAGTGACCTCCAAAATGCAGTAAACGACATGACACAAACATGAACATTTAAATATATGAGTTCTCGTACATAAAAACAGATTAAGGGGCGCGGCAAATCATTGTAGCAAAGGTAGCTTTCAAGCATTTTCACCCCTCAAAGTGGAGGACCCTTAATCTCACTTGATAAGCCCATGCGCAATGCAATATGATGCATGAATTTTCAAAAAGACGTTATGAAGCGAATAACTAAATAAAAGAGGCGCGGCAAAGTACTGCCGTAAAGGTGGCCTTTTAGGCTCTTTGTCTCTCAAAGAGAGGACCTTTAGACCAACATACTAAGCCCATGCGCAATGTGATATGATGCATGGTCATGTAAGAAGACGTCATACTAAACAACAAAATAAAGGGGCGCGGCGAAGTATTGCCGTAAAGTGGCATTTTGGGGCTCTTTGTCTCTCATAGAGAGGACCTTTAGACCAACATACTAAGCCCATGCGCGTCATATCACAATACATGAAATAAAGACAATAAAAGTGTAGGACTTCGTATGCCCGATTGAACGTACATTCAACCCAAATACACTTCATCCGGCGCGGCTAAGTAGTGTCACAAAGGTGGCCTTTTAGGCTCTTCGTCTCTCAAATAGAGGACCTTTGGACTAACTCACTAAGCCCATGCGCTCGATCGCATCATACATACAAAAATAAAGACAATCATATCAAACTTAATATGTCCGATTGAACGTGTCTTGCATTCAACCGAACACACATCAACCAGCGCGGCAAAGCTGCGTGGTAAAGGGCTTTAACCCTTCCCCATAGGGGATCTTTCATTCCACTTACTAAGCCCATTCGCTCGATCGCATCATAACATAAAGAAATAACAGGCGGAAATTAAAAGACGGAATAATAAAGTGCGAACAATCAAAACAACATAAAGCGAAATATGCGTCGTTTACTCAAGTGGTATGTGGAGTTGTATCCCAAGTACAGACCGAACTACCGTCCATTCGGAATCGGCTACGGAATTTACGTCTGGGTTTCCATCCTATATACCATGAGAGACGACGTATTTTCCGTTTTAATCAATGGCCACAACACACATCACATGCAAACAATATTCAATAAATAATTAAAACACAATTAAAAGAATCAATAAAAATCAAATAAAAAACAAGTGTGAAAGATACCCTCAGGTCTAACCTTTTAAGTCGTCTTCCGGACTCGCGTTTACAACCGTCGGAAGGGCTATCACTCCGCAACTTTTCTGGTTCACTGGTTTGCATTTTACCTCGCTGTTTCGCTGTTTTGCTCGCTGTTTTCACTCTGTTTTGCTGCTATTTCGCTGCCGTTTCGCTGCTCACTGTTCCAGGTATATTTAGGGACTGTTTTGTGCGGTTTTGGGACAGTTTTAGGGTAGTTTTGGGTGCAGTTTTGGGCTAATTCTGGGACTGTTTTAGGAGTAGTTTTGGGCTGGTCAGGGGGCTGGTTTGCGTGTATTAAGGCTGCAGGTTGAAGGGGATTTTAGGCGTGAAGTGGGCAGTAAATTGAAGGGCAATAACGTGGATTACTGGGGGCTGGTTGCGTGTTTGAAGGCAGGCTTTGAGTGTACACTTTTGGCGTATGTTGGCTATTAGCGTGAGGGGGCTTCTTATTTACATGAGTTGGCTATTGGCGTGAGGTCTTCTTGTTTACGTGAGTAATGAGTGAAGGCTGGTGACGTGATCTGATTTGCGTGTTTGGATTAGGGTTATGTGGGGTTGTTGGCTTGTGGGTGGGTGATGGCTTACGTAAGTAAAGGCCTTTGAGCTGCGGTGAAGGTCGTGTGGGTGAGGGCTGGTTGGGCGTCAGTACGTGAGTGGCTGGGTGTTATTTGAGTGGTGGCCGAGGAGATGAGAGAGGAGAGGTGTGGCTCTTTTGCGTTGATGCGTGAGTGTAGTAGATGAAGGCAATGGGATGAAGGCTTATGGCGTTAAGTGCTTTTAGGGTTTGATTTTTTTGTGCATGGTCAGGCCGTGAATATTGAGAGGAGATGGAGATAGACGAGAGGTTTATTGTCTCTTGTTTTTGTGTGTTAGTCGTGAATCGTGAGAGATTTTAGAGGAGGGGTGGCTAGGTTAGGTCATGTTTATATAGAAGAGAGCTAGGGACAAGGAAGGGATCTTGCATTCAATTTAGGATTTGGTCTTAAGGAAAGTCAAAGATTGAGGGGGGACAAGGTTAATTCAAATTAGGAAGGTGATATCTTTAATGGTGTTGATTAGGCATTTAATTTGTTAGATTAGGAAGTCAATATTTTAGATTGGTATATAATTTTATTTAGTTAGGAATAATTATATTTGATTTGTTTAAATTAGGCATATACTTATTTTATGTTTGGTAAATATTTTATTTCTTTATTTAATTAATTAAATTAATATTTTATTTAGTTAATGTTTTAATTTAATTAATAATTATTTAATTTGGGGTGTGTATTAAAGGCTATGGGCGTGTGGGCCTTGGTTAGGTGGGTGGGCTTGGCTAGGTGTTTTGATGTTTTAATTATTTTAATTTGTGACATGCATTAATTATTTCTTTGGATTGGGCTTGGACTAAGGTTAAGTGATTTGCGGGGTTTTGGGCCGAGAATAAATTTTAAAACGGAACACCAACAAGTAGCCCGAAGTTAAACCAGCGAACTTAATCCGACTATGAGTCAATTCTTGACTCCTCCCTTCCGACATCTGTTTCCCGCGATTTCCGCGACTTAAAAGGTAGTGCCTCCAAATGAGACTCATCATCGGGTTTCACATGCAAAAATGCAATGCCTACAGTCATGCATGTATTTTTACTTACCTGGCTCGCCAGCTGTTGCTTAACTTACCTGTTATTCTGAGATGCTTCAAACTGAATTGATGGTGGTGAGGTGCTGCGACCCCCAAGGTTCATCCCTGCAAGATGCTGTGATCTCTAGGATTCATTACTGAACTGAGTTGGTGAGAGGTGGTCCATTCCTGAACCGTTACTGTGAGGTGATCCATTCCCGAACTGTTACTGTGAGGTGGTTCATTCTCGAACCGTTACTGTGAGGTGGTCCATTCCCGAACCGTTACTGTGAGGTGGTCCATTCCCGAACCGTTACTGTGAGGTGGTCCATTCTCGCACCGTTACTGAATGAGGTGGTCCATTCCCGAACCGTTACTGTGAGGTGGTCCATTCCCGAACCGTTACTGTGAGATGGTCCATTCTCGAACCGTTACTGTGAGGTGTAGTGAGAGAGAGCCAAGAAGAAGTTAGGTGTTGGGTTTCTACGGTCTAACCGGGATCGTTTTAAGCAATGAAACAACATGTGAATACAACAAAGAAGTTGCGGAATACTTACATTGAGCGGTTGAGCGATGCGATGAACAACAAAAACCTTTGAAGCTCCCTTGAAGCTCACGGTAGTGGGCTTTTGTGCTCTCCAAAATTTTCGGCCATGGTCCTCCATTGATGCTCCAAGCTCCAAGCTTTCAATGATGATTCCATGCTCACAAATGCGGTTCCCTATCACCTTAGGATGTCTCCATTGTGTGCTAGCACTCTTGATTTTGCAACAAAATCATCATCTTGCTTCTCCTTCATGTCTCGGCAGTAGGCAAAAACAGAAGAAGAAAGCAGCCTCATTTGGGTGAGAGAGAGGGAAGAAGAAAGAAGATAGAATGTGTTAGTTGTTGGAGAATAGTGTATCTAATACCCTTTTTGAATTTCAAAAATTCATTTACCATATATTTTGCTTTCCAAAATTCAAAGGTAATTAAGCCAACCACCTTCATCACTATTCACATCACTCATGACAAGTTGTCATGTCACTTAAAGTAACTAGACATCACATCAATCGATTGACTAGTGATTTGACGCTTAATGTGACTTATGGGCCGCACTGTAATTCGTAATGCGAGTGCGCCCGCAAACACTCCCGGGCTCGGGTTCATTAATTCCAAATTAACGATTTTTCTGTTGCGACGTAATTAAATAATTATGCCTAGCAAAATCACTATTCACATCGCTAACAAATTAATTTTAAATTAACTCGTTCACCTGAATTAAAATCTAATTTCAATTCCGCGTCGAAATCCAATTTCGTATAATATATCAAATATATTATTTTATCGATTAATTCCAAATTAATCGTTTTTCTCTCTTTAATTAATATTTTATCCCAGATAAAATATCTCCGTAATTAATCCCAGATTAATTTTCTCTCGCATCTCATTAATCCCAGATTAATAAAGTGCGAGTCATACGTCATCGGTGAATCTTCGGCAAGCGACCTATGAGATCCCCGGATATGTTGGCAGTAAATCCGGTCGTCGGACTATCCGAACACGTACGTACCTAGTACTACGTTTGTACCGATTTACAAGACAAGATTGGCTTCTAGCAAAGTGCCACGCCTACCCAATTCTCCAGAAATATCCTTACAGGAATATGTGATCTATATCAGGCGTAGTATACGTAGTATTGCGTATTTCGATCCAGCATCGGATGTCACGTGCAAGGCCTGGGGCTGGAAATATGTCTGTCCCGTACGAAGCACATATTGGATCTCTGGTAACTAGTCTCTATATCGGATAAACATGACCTAGTCATTTTATCCTGATGACTGCAGTACATAAGAGAACAAGTTTCGTATCCTACGTGATCATCATCTCCACTATGACTGGAGTGATACTTCCATCTCGACATCACACCCAATACACTACGATTCTCAATATACTCAGAAGAGGCGTACACAGAACCTGTTAAAGCCCTGGACGAACAAAACCAAAGTACATTGATTGTCGCAAGTATTAGCGGTGCAAGTCTCAGGTTAAGACCAAATACACCTACCCTGATTCGGACTTCCATAGACACATAGTCATACTACCAATGGAATTATGAGGGGTCTATCCAGAGCGAAGCTATTTTCTATACCATCGGTAAAACACAACCTCCTACTACACTTGCATGAGTATCCTATACCCAAATATATGAGAACTATGCCGTTATGCCCTCACAACGCGCACAAGTGTAATACTAGTCTTTTCCGCATTATCGATGTCCAATCTCGATAATACTCTGACTAGGGATATTTAATTATTAAACCTTCATGGATTGATACTGTCTCATATCATCTCAATCCAGGAACTAATCATAAGGACCTCCTATCATTTATACATCTAGGTGATCTAATCACAAATGATAAGAAAGCAATCTCATTTGTCACATAGTTAATTTGTACAACAACACCATGATCTGTACAAATAGTGACACTATGGGTCATAACTGTCCAACATTAGGGCTGCCGAGAGTTTGATGGGAAGAAGAGAGAATAGAGAGAGTAGGAGAGAGCTTAGGGTTATTGTCTTTTTTGTTTTTGTCTTCGCCGTGAGTGGAGTTGTTGGAGAAGAAAAGAGTGAGGGAAGAGAGAGGCTAGAGGGCGTGAATGGAGAGATCAGTTTAGGATTTCATTGCATTTTTTGGTGAGGTCATGTCAGTGAATTGGTGAGGGCTGCCTCCTTTAGGGTTTAGTTTAGTGGTCTTTATATAGTGGTGCTAGGGTTAGGGTTTATTGGTTGTGTTAGGGTTTTAAATGGGTACATATGGGCTTTGGATGGGTGCGGGGGGTTTTGGGCCAAGATTAAAGTTTGAAACATGAATTGACTAAGCGAACTCGCGGCTAACTAGCGAATTTAAATTTGACGAACTATTAATTTCAGAATTTTCCCTTCCAGCGTCCGTGTGGGCCTCGACCCTGGGATCCATTCCCGAAACTGCTGATAATATGGGCCTCGGCCCTGGGATCCATTCCCGAACTGCTGATAATATGGGCCTCGGCCCTGGGATCCATTCCCGGAACTGCTGATAATGTGGGCCTCGGCCCTGAGATCCATTCCTGAAACTGCTTATCTTTGCCGCTTTTTCCTTTTCTTCAAAACCTGCGAACAAAAACAAAACAAAGAATGCGTGTATGGGACGTGTATGTATGTATGCATGGATGTATTTGATATTCCGATGGGGGGTTATGCCTTCCTTGTGCTCATTGGTACCATTTGCCTACAAATGTCTCTGGTCGCCCCCTGGGTCTGCTTATAATTTCCTTTCGCCGGTTCTTTTCTAGTGATTGTTCAGTTCTCTTTTGTCTCATGGCTCAAGATTCCGTTATGTCCCTTATTCGCGAGATGGTAGACTGGTCGCCCCCAGATTTCATTTAGCTTTCTCCTCTCCGCTGTTTGCACTAGGTCAAGGTGGACCACATGATGTGGTATTCCATATCAACATATTATATTACATGCTACGAAATAGTCCCAATAGTTATACATATTATTTTCCTCAAGGAATGCCCAGTAATGAAACCATAGAACCTCCAAAACACTCAATGCAACTCAAATATGAGTTTTTGAATAAATGATATAAGCTAGACTCAAAGTGTGTGTGTGCAAAGGTTTTTTTGCAGATTCGTCTCCAGGTAAGCCAACTCAATGATTTCGTCAAAAAATTGGGATCGATGGGTCAAACCAACCTAGATGTCTCAATTATGCCCTGCAGTTGCTTTTATGTGCTTAATGTGGTATGGTTTTCTTTCTCTTTTGTCTCTATTTTTTTTTCTTTTAGTTTTGAACTTTTTTTTCAACACACCTACCCTTTAAAGTAGCATTTCTCCTCATGGTGGTCCTAATATTTGCCCATGGGTAGCTTCACGCTTATCGATTATAGGTTGTTTACTTCATTTTTTTAAAGACTTTTCTTTTATTTTCAACCATACCATACATCATAACACAAGCAAATCAGGATAGACATTTAGGCGAACGGTCATTCACCGACCTACAATTTTTTCAACTAGTCACTTGCTAACTACTCAGGTTTTCACTGCTAAGAACCATAATCAAGTGCTTACGAGTCTAACATAGATCAATTACTCAAAGTATGAGATAAAACCACATCAAGAGTTTATCGCTTCTAAGATTTCACCCTAAAGCAAACCATTTCATCATCGGACTTATGCCAAACTATTAAGGACTAAAATCAAACAATTTTTATTTTTCATTTTCTTCTTTTCTTTTTTTATTTTCCCCTATTTTTTTTTTCACAGTGGTCTTTCTATTCTTGCCGTAAATTTTTCTATTCCTCGGTTTCCTTTTCCCCAGTATCCATGTTTGCTAAACTCTTCTTGACAAGTCTTCTTTTTTCTAACCCAACGGATATCTAAGATGGCTTTTAAGACACATGGGTTAACATGATGCGTGTATGCATGAGATGCAAATGGTTATCAAAACAGAATATATCCTTCCAACCTTATTTCTCCCACACCCGTGGTAAGTCTATTTTTGGGTTCTAAGTATGGCTTACTTTATGCACCGATGTGGGTACACAAAATCGTTCTCTCTTATGCTACGGGGTGAACCTTAGTCGCTTCTGTCCCTTTCCATCGATAAAAGACAAAAACCGCCCTTTTATAACATGGACTAAGCCTATTATGGGATCATGCCATTGTCTAAAAACGACGAATTGGGCTTTCAGGAACCGCGGTCATGGGGATGAACTTAGAAGCGTCCAAAAGTATACAAATATGTCGTTACAAGGCGTATCCTTTCTGGATGAAAGCCAGTGCGGATATCGAACTCATGCTTTTAGCATATTTGAATCATGTTTGGACTTTCTAAACCCATCAAGGTTTTCATACAAGTTGGCCCATTATCATTTCAAAGCATTCAATCATATTATTGCGAGGTGTAAACTTGTCCCAGTTGAAAAAGGCCCAACATGTTTACATTTTTACAATAACGTGACTAAACAACCTCAAATGATAGGGGGCCCAAACACAAATTGGCCCATCGGCATTTTAGAAGCTTTTGGCCCAATCGTCATAAGACACAAACTCGTCCTAGTTTAAATGGCCCAACAAGTTCACATCTCATGACAAGAAGTCCAAATGAATCCAATGATGATGGTCCCAAACACAAGCATAAATGATGGCTTCTATAGGTCATATAACTATAGTTCTCATGCAGTTTTATGAGGGTATTGATAAAGGCTCCCGCCGGTGAAGGGTTGCCCACAACTAGGTCTCCCCACTCAAGGGTTCGAGCGACCAAGTGAGCGCTCATTTTTATACCCTAAGGTACGTGCCAACGAGTGATGATACCATATAACGATCCGCCACTTCGAGTGAAAATGACTTCACGATACATGATACCATCAAGGTAAGAAAGGGTATGCAAAATATGAGACAAGGTTAACTAAAGCACAAATCACAAACATTACAAGACATGATTTCGGGGCCAATTCTCCATCCCTAGTGGAGTCGCCAGACTGTAGACACGGCCACAGAGGTGGGCGACGCTGTCCGGGCTCGCGACCCGATCGGGAGTACGAAATAGTCTGCGGGGGACTAAACCGGAGAAATAAAATGGAGTCGCCACCCAGTGTGAATTGGGAAATGATTTAAGGCCGCACTCACCCCTCGCAAGGGAAGACCTCAAACCGTTGGGTTCAGAATGGTCCCTTACTTATGCCAATTGTAATGAAATGATTTATGCAATAGTATAACCAAGCTTATGCAACGCATGCAAGATAATTCAAATGACATACAAGTTTGCACACCCATAAACATAAATGTAAGTGAAAGTAAATGCATAATTCTAAAAACATGTTAATCATATAAGTGCGGAAATGACAATAGAAACGTTAACAATAGCGACATATAATTAAGCACATGAGGCAGAAAGGAATAACCAAAGAGGCAAACATGCATAAAATATAAAGTAAAAGCCTGTCCAATGTGTGCACGTTCGTGTAGCGTTCGGAAACGCGTTCAAACAGAGTGAGGCAGAATGCACGCGTTCGTGTAGTGTTCAGAAACACGTTCGAACGGGATAAGGTTGAATGTATGCGTTGGAGTAGCGTTCGAAAATGTGTTCGAACGGGATAAGATATGACACATGAAGAAACAGAATGCATACGTTCGTGTGGCGTTCGGGAACGCGTTCGAACGAGATTACAAAAACGGCATCTATAATGACATAAACACATGCATGAGTGTTTCTCAAGCGGTACGTGGAGTTGTATCCCATGTACAGACCGCACTACCATCTATTCGGATTCGGCTACGAAATTTATGTCTGGGTTTTCATCCGATATACCGCAAGAGATAACACGCAATCATTAACACGACGCAATCCTTAACCCAATGTTGACATACTTGAAATATGATAATGCATATAACAATAAATAACCGAAGAGACAAATATGCGAAATAACAACGAAGATAAATATCACAAAACAAATACCGAACAATAAAACAACAATAAACGTAAATTAAATACTAAATAATAAAAGACTAATAATACAAAATAAATGCAGAATAATAAATATGTGACCAAAGAATTTGGCCGTTTTCAATGTAGGACTTCGCATACCCGGTTGGACATATTTCACGTCCAACCAAGTATGCCGCATCCAAAACGACAAAATAAAATATAGTAAAGTGTGCCCTCAGGTCTTACCTTTTAAGTCGCTTCTCGGGAGTGCGTTGGGACGTCGCCGGAAGGGTTAACATTTTGCTCTTTTTTTGGTTCGCTGGTTTGCTATTTCCGCTCGCTGTTTTCTCTATTTTCTTCACTATTTTGGACTGTTTTTACTGTTGTTTGGTGTTTATTTTTGGGTGGTTCGAGGGCTGATTTTAGGCAATTTTCCGGGCTATTTTTTGGGACTGTTTTAAGGTATTTTAGGGACTATTTCGGGGTGAATTTGGCCACTATTTTTGGGCTCGGTTTTGGCTATTATTTAGTGATAAGGGCTGCTATTGTTCGGTTATGGTTTGCTGGTTGAAAGGCTTGTTGTTGTGTCGGTTGGGGTTGTTTATTGCTAGGGTTCACGGATTTTTGTTGTTAGTTCGGTATGAATTGGCTTATTTTGTTGTTTGCGTAAGTGAGTTTGTCTCCCTGTCGTTCACGTGTTTTATGATTTTTTGTGTCGGTTTGGCTTATTTGTGTGTGTCTTTGCCGAGAAAGGGTGTATATGTGTTTGTGGGCTGCATGGTTCGTTACTTTTGCTCGGTGGAGGGCTGGATCTAGTTTGCTTTTGTTGTGTTTTCCGAGTCGGTTATGTGGATGGCTTTATTTCAAGTGGAGGGCTGCCTTATGCTTGTTTGTTTGAGTCGGTCCGTTTGGGGGGCTGCTTGCTTTGATCAGTTAATGGGGGCTTTGTGGAAGGGTTTGTTGCCGAGAGTAGTTGTTCAGGAGAAGGAGAGAGTGATGATTAGGGTTTCTCTTCTTGCTTTGTGTTTTGTCGTAAGGAGCGAGAAGAAAGGGGACTTGTGTGTGGCTATTTAGGTTTGAGAGTGGCGAGAAGGAGAGTGGCGTGAAGGGTTTTGTCGTGATCGTGGTTCACGGCTTGTGGAGCTGTGTTTAGCGTGGGGAGAGTGGCCAAGAGAGATTATGGTTTCATTTCTTTGTGTCGTCAGTGCATTGGTGGGTACTGCATAAGGTGTTGTCGTTAGTCGGTCGGTGTGTAGTGAGAGAGAGCCAAGAAGGAGTTAGGGCTGCCGAGAGTTTGATGGGAAGAAGAGAGAATAGAGAGAGTAGGAGATAGCTTAGGGTTTTTCTCTTTTTTTGTTTCTGTCTTCGCCGTGAGTGGAGTTGTTGGAGAAGAAAGGAGAGATGGAAGAGAGAGGCTAAAGGGCGTGAAGGGAGAGATCAGTTTAGGGTTTCATTGTATTTTTTGGTTAGGCTGTTTCAGTGAATTGGTGGGGGCTGCCTCCTTTAGGGTTTAGTTTAGTGGTCTTTATATAGTGGTGAGCTAGGGTTAGAGTTTCTTGGTTGTTTTAGGGTTTTGAATGGGTATATATGGGCTTTGGATGAGTGCGGGGATTTTGGGCCAAGATTAAAGTTTGAAACAGGAATTGACTAAGCGAACCCGCGGCTAACTAGCGAATTTAAATTTGACGAGCTATTAATTTCAGAATTTTTCCTTCTGGCGTCCGTTTCCCGCAACTTCTGCAACTTATCGGGTAGTGCCTTCATACGAGGCTCATCATTGGGCATTATGAAAAAATACAGTGTCTACAGTCACCCTTACTTTGATGGGACTTGTGTAGTGTGTGACAGTGAAAATCTTATCAAAGTCATGCATGCATTTTTACTTACCTGGCTCGCCAGCTGTTTCTTAACTTACCTGTTATTCTGAGATGCTTCAAACCGAATTGATGGTGGTGAGGTGCTGCAACCCCCAAGGTTCATCCCTGCAAGATGCTGCGATCTCTAGGATTCATTACTGAACTGAGTTGTTGAGTGGTGGTCCATTCCCGAACCGTTACTGGGAGGTGGTCCATTCCCGAACCGTTATTGTGAGGTGGTCCATTCCCGAACCATTACTGTATGAGGTGGTCAATTCCCAAACCGTTACTGAATGAGGTGGTCCATTCCCGAACCGTTACTGAATGAGGTGGTCCATTCCCGAACCGTTACTGTATGAGGTGGTCCATTCCCGAACCGTTACTGTGAGGTGGTCCATTCCCGAATCGTTACTGTGAGGTGGTCCATTCTCAAACCGTTACTGTATGAAGTGGTCCATTCCCGAACCATTACTCTGAGGTGGTCCATTCCCGAACCGTTACTGAATGAGGTGGTTTATTCCCGAACCTTTACTGAATGAGGTGGTGCATTCCCGAACCGTTACTGTATGAGGTCGTCCATTCCCGAACCGTTTCTGTGAGGTGGTCCATTCCCGAACCGTTACTGTGAGGTGGTCCATTCTCGAACCGTTACTGTATGAGGTGGTCCATTCCCGAACCGTTAATGTATGAGGTGGTCCATTCCCAAACCGTTACTATGAGGTTGTCCATTCCCAAACCGTTACTGTGAGGTGGTCCATTCCCAAATCGTTACTGTATGAGGTGGTCCATTCCCGAACCGTTACTCTGAGGTGGTCCATTCCCGAATCGTTACTGAATGAGAAGGTTCATTCCCGAACCGTTACTGAATAAGGTGGTCCATTCACGAACTGTTACTGTATGAGGTGGTCCATTCCCGAACCGTTACTGTGAGGTGGTCCATTCTCGAACCTTTACTGTGAGGTGGTCCATTCTCGAACCGTTACTGAATGAGGTGGTCCATTCCCGAACCGTTACTGTGAGGTGGTCCATTCCCAAACAGTTACTGTGAGGTAGTCAATTCCCGAACCGTTACTGTGAGGTGTAGTGAGAGAGAGCCAAGAAGGAGTTAGGGCTGCCGAGAGTTTGATGGGAAGAAGAGAGAATAGAGAGAGTAGGAGATAGCTTAGGGTTTTTGTCTTTTTTGTTTTTGTCTTCGCCGTGAGTGGAGTTGTTGGAGAAGAAATGAGTGAGGGAAGAGAGAGGCTAGAGGGCGTGAATGGAGAGATCAGTTTAGGGTTTCATTGCATTTTTTTGTGAGGCAGTGTCAGTGAATTTGTGGGGGCTGCCTCCTTTAGGGTTTAGTTTAGTGGTCTTTATATAGTGGTGAGCTAGGGTTAGGGTTTCTTGGTTGTGTTATGGTTTTAAATGGGTACATATGGGCTTTGGATGGGTGCGGGGGTTTTGGGCCAAGATTAAACTTTGAAACGGGAATTGACTAAGCGAACCTGCGACTAACTAGCGAATTTAAATTTGACGAACTATTAATTTCCGAATTTTCCCTTCTAGCGTCCGTTTCCCGCAACTTCTGTATCTTATCGGGTAGTGCCTTCATACGAGGCTCATCATTGGGCATTATGTAAAAATGCAGTGTCTATATATGACAAGTTCTTCTGTTACATCAATCTCATGACGTCAGCCACATAAATCTATCATTAATGCGATGACTCTCTTCCCTAACTGCTCTGCCGAAAGTAGTCCTGCACATGACATCTCTTTAAACCAAGCTACTATTGGCCACTGCCACACGCTACTTCTAGCCTGTAATCTATCATCTCTCATATGACAGCGTGTGCTAGAAGATACACCGATGACCTACTCCGATCATAGCAGACCTCATTGGTAGATGTCGGTTCCTATGTAGGGCTTACATCATCTTGATCATGACCATTTCATTACCATTCCGACCCACCTTACTAGGTCGGGAACCAAAACATCATCCATCCTACATATACTGGACTAACAAGTCCGGTCTGTCCCGAGGTCTTAACTCATTTCGCTTCTCTGAAGATATTCACTCATTGGGTCGGTCGAAAATTGTGAACCGACCCTGACCTCTAAGCTGGACCTGACGTCCATTTTATACCCTAACTCGAGATTCTGACTTCTTGGGGGGCCGAAAACCACCATTAACATCTATCTCATAGCTCTCGGTATCAATGAGTAAATGAGTTGGTGCGGGAACTATAAAAAGATGGTGGTGCATGAAGCCGTAGACTAATCTGGCTTCCTCGGGCTGATGCATGCTCTCGACACGCTGTAATCCAATAGGGATATGATCAACAAGGGTCAGTAAAAATAGAAAACATGTCACAAGGGAAAAAATCACCTCTTCAGGCTATCACACATAAAAAAGTCTCGGCGGGACGTAACATAGCCCTGAGCTGATAATAAGTACTTGGGCACAAGGGAATGCTCCCTCCTTGTGCCACTAAATACTTGGCCAAGGAGGAAAAACTCTGACCCCATGCCAGAAAAGATAATAAGGCATCGGCGAGACCTAACCCGACCCCGAGCCAATCTGACAAAGAGAGGTCTTGGGGAAAGATCGACCCCAAGTCATCTAAGTCGCTTAGTCGCAAGAGAATGAACTCTCCTTGCACCAATACACAAGAAAAGACCTCGGCGGGACGTAACCCAGCCCTGAGCTATCATAAATACCAAAGTGGTTTTGGCGGAACGAATGCAGGCCCGAGCCAGTGCAATAATTTAGCCACAAGGGAATGATCACTCATTGTGCTGACATTTACACAATGAGATAACCAGAACTACGGGGGTATTTTCCCTTCTCATTATCAGCCTACCCGATGATATAAAATTGGATAACCAGAATTACGGGGGTATTTTCTCTCACCGTTATCGGCCTACCCGATGATATAGAATGGGATAACCAAAACTATAAGGGTATTTTCCCTCCCCATTATCGACTTACCTAAGATACACAATGGGATAGCCAGAACTACGAGGGTATTTTTCCTCCCGTTATCGGCTTACCCGATGATACAAAATGAGATAACCAGAACTACAGAGACATTTTCCCTCATCATTATCGGCCTACACAAGATACACAATGGGATAGCCGGAACTACGTGGATATTTTTCCTCTCCGTTATCGACCTACCCGATGGTACATAATAGGATGGCCAGACTCCACGGGGGTATTCTCTCTCCCCGTGTTTGGCATACCCGATGGTACAGAAAAAGATGACTAGACACCACAGAGGTATTCTCCCTCCCCGTGGTCGACATACCTGATGGTATAAAATGCTAAGACCTCGGCGGTACAAGAACAGACCTGAGCCATTAAACACACATAATAAACAAGCATGGATAAATAAAAAAATTAATCTGAGAAGAGAGGAGTTTTACTTATATTCTTGGGATCTATTGCCCATCTTACAACTTTTTGTAGGTCATTTTAAGAAAAGCTCTATCGAAAATATCCCCTCAACATTCCAAATATCCGTCATGACAACAGTCACTATCAACGTTGGTCAACCTTCGTAACCACTTGGTCTATGCACTCATTCAAGTAGCCGTTCTTTACCAAATTTTACACATGCTCCCGTAGGTCTCTACATTGCTCTGTGGTGTGTCTCATTGTATTATGGTGCATGAAATAAGCCTTATTGTTCCTCTTCTCATTCGGAAACTTCCTCGGGTCGGGCTCAGTCAATAAACCTTTATCCTGAACTATCTGGGCCAGAGGTCTGTTGAGGGGGGTGTACATTGTTCCTCCGGCAACAAAGTTGACCTGAGCAGACGGCATTTTCTCATGCACTTTATCATTATGAGGCATCGGCCTGAACTCTTTGTCTCGGGACCGGTCTTCTCATATCTCTACCTGTTGGGGTTGGTGCTCAGAGCGCCTATCCGGACCGTATTAAAGTTTGATTCATGAATACGAAAATCACTTTTTCCCATAGTATTAATTTCTTAGTAGTTGCACCTCTTGTTTTTATATACGTATTCGATCTAATTACTATTAGATTGAAACTAAATCTAATTTAGTGATATGTATATATTAGAAAAAGACCCGATAATATATAATGTAGTGCGCATTTATAAATTAATTTGTAATTGACATTGGGAAGTGTCACTACTAGAAATATATTATCAAATAAAGTTCATAGTAAAGATTTACTAACACGGGTCGGTTAGTTAAATCCGATGAGACCAGTATATATAGTATATCGGGACTTGGTCCGATGGTTTATCCCAATGAACCATGAGTCTTGGGAGACTCGTATAGATATGTAGGTATTTATAGTGGATAAACAATGAACGGCTCACCGAAGATTCTTATAGATGGTACACCAACGTCAATAAGAATCTTCACGGGTTGAGTAGCATAGTGGTCCATCGACTTGAGATACCACTGTGGATGTATGAGACATCCTCCACACTTAGATGGCAGTCACGTCACCGATCTTTTTAGATCAGACCTCCGCCTGTTCGTTGGGTGTGGACCGATCCTCATGATATCATGTGTGTATCAAGATAGGATCCGTCAGTTCTGTGTACAGAAAATATGTAGTCCAAATGTGATTAGCAATCTGTTAAATCTGTGGCCACAGTATACTTCAGAAGTAAGTTCTGAATGTTATTTAGAGATTGCTAATAGATACGTCGATGGGATTATACCTATAGAGATTTGACGTTTATATCTATATCTCTGGGATAATCCGGATACCTGTGACGAAGGGATTATACATATGTAATGACCTCGACCTGTATGATTCAGCGAGTTTATCCGTGGTCGTCATAATTTACGAGTGGGTAAATTATGGACACGGAATTGGATTTCGTGACGGATATGCCTGAATCTAGAGAGTCTCACTAATGAAATATACTCGTAGAGCACTAGGGCGGCTATTATAAATAATGGTGATTATTTATAAATCGTTTAACTGTTAAACGAAAGATACATGTAATAGAGGCCGAACCGTCATTTCCTAATTAATGTGTATTTGTATTTAATATATGATATTATTAAATACACATTAATAAATTGTCAAATAAAGGTATTTGACATATATCATTTATATATGTATTTGAGATATTTAAAGTAAATATAATACATATATTTGAGATATTTGTATTTAATTAATTGATTAATTATTTAATTATTAAATAATTAATATATTAAAATATAATTTCTTACCAAATGATAAAGTTAGGAAATGATTATAAGTGTATATTGTTGACTTATACATTAAAGGAATGGTTGTCAAATTGAGTTTGACTTCTTAAGATATTTGTTTTAATTGTTAAAAATTGAAAACATAAATTTCATTTTGTTATTGTAATTTTCGGCCAACACCCTAAAATGAATATAATTGTTATATTTTTGAGTTGCTTTTGTTGACTTATGAATTTTCATTAAAGGTGTAATGATAAAGTTTGCAAGTTGATAAAGTAACTTTAAATGAAACGAAAAAACAAAATATCTAGATATTTATACTACCAAATTCGGCCAAGGGAAATTTTGGGGAGTATATATTGTTTTGTTTCACTTTTAGGGTTTAAGGAGTTCATAAGTTACAAAATAAACATAATAGAGTTGAGAGAAAGAGGCTTTGAGGCTAAAGAAGAAAGCTTGGAAAAATCATGTTTTTGTAAGTTTTTCATTAAAGCTTTCAACATAGAAAATGTTTCTAACATGCTTAGCTTCATCTTGTGTTGCTTTGATGTTGTCTCTTTACTTATAGTTTATGTCTTAATTGATTATGAACTTGGAAGAAAGATGTATGCATGTATGGTTATAAGTGAGCTTGAAATGGTTTTAATGGCTCTCTTTTGATTATTTGATAATCATGTTGCCATTTTAGAGTTGATAAGCCACTCATTGATGACCTAGAATTTTTCTTGAGTTGTTTCATGATGGTGAGACTTGTTTGGTGTTGTAAAGTTTGAATTAAAGTAATGGATTTGGTGAAATTGGTCAATTTGATGAAATTGTAAAATTAGGGTTCTTAATTAATAAAGTAAAAAGCATCTTTTTCGGAAAATCCCTAATTAATAAGGTTTTAAAGTAACTAGTATAAAGATACTTGTTTCTTAGTTCGCATTGTCAATACAGTTTATGAATATTTTTCTGTGACTACATCCGAGACCGTGCCTCTGCTGTAAGGGTGTAGCCGATAGAGATTTATTTATATCGGATGTATATTAGATACTAGATAAATTCAAGCGAAAGCGGAATCCTGAATGTGCCCAAGCTGTCAGGGTTACGCAAGTAGCTTGAGTTTATCATTGACGAGTTTAACCTTGATACGCCTCCTGTGAACGTGCCCAATCTATCACAACGAGAAACGGTCAGAACCAAAATCATAGTCACAATGAGTGTGATTGATAATGAGTTGTCTACCTGTGAATATACGTAGGCGAGACCGTGCCTCTGCTGTGAGTCGAAATATATTCATGGGGTCCACTTCCCATTATGTAATTTGATTTAATTATTGAATTCTCGTTTTTCGTAGGGGATTACGATATTACGTAAAATAGTGGGAGGCACTGCTAAGTTTAAAATATTCCATAACTTAAGTGGTGTATAATATTATGAAAATTACCGCCTGTTTGTTTTCCTTATTCTATATTAGATAGAATTAAACTTTTAATTCACTGCTTACATATTTTTAATATGTTGTCTCTGACTTGACTTATGGTTGCACTTTTCTGGAATTAGTTCTATATACTATTAGACTAGGATATTGTTAGATTAGTCTAAACCATCGGGAACTGTTGTTCCAATTTTTGAAAAATCAATATGGTTTGTGACTTAGTTACAAAGTCATGATAGATAATCTAGATAGATATCCGTTTTAGGATATTATTCTGTACAGAGAATAGTTTCTTGTGCAGTAAGAATTGACACGAATAAGTTCATGTCTCGATATTCTTGACTGGCATTAAGAAAGCCCCATTAGGTATTTGTTTATCTAGTAATGACGTTTCTTAGCTTTAATGACCTTTAGAGGCAATGTGTCTGACACAATTTGCTAATCAATTATTTGCAATTGTTGTGAATAGTTGAATGCAAGTAGTAAAGCTAAAGAAATGAGATGCTTATAGTTGTGTATAGAAAATATCGATTTTCACAATACTACAACTATAGGTATTGGATACCAGATCTCTCTTCTAGTTATTTAAAATATTAGTTAATGATTATTTTGATATTTGATATCGGAACTTGCGACTATTGGATAGTTACTTGTTCTTTATAAACAATTGTTATATATTTTAAATATAACTAGTAGTGTCATTGACGTAGAGATAAACATTAAGAAAAATTATTCGGTAAAGTAAATAATTTAGAACGGTGCTTTATGATATTTTATCACTTAAGCATTGGATGCTTATTCCATATGGTAAAAGATGGTTTGATACGAGATCACACCACATATCTTTATCTATTTAATGAATATTGTATTCGGAAAGGTGATTAAAATCTCGTTTAACCAATGATTTGTCATTGGACCACCATATTTATTAAACCGATACATTAGATGTATGTAGTTTAATGAATTGTAATTGCTTAAGGTAGTTATCTTTACTTCGTAACTTAGTTTATGAATTGTCATAACTTAGTTACGTGTTTCTGAAGGAACATATATTGAACGTCTTGAAAGTATCAAGAACTTTCAATCTGTTCTGATGAAATGTAGATTGAACATTTTTGACTTGTTCAATTATATTCAATCTGAAGTTTTTTTTAGAACTATATCCTTAAAATTCATTACATGTCTTTGAACTGTTCAAAGATCTTTGATATGATCAAACATATGAATTTTAAGCAATTAGTTCTAAGGTTATTCAGTGAATATGATTCTTATTCAATATTATTCTTCCATGATTCCATCTTGATGGAATTGAGTAGTGGGAGCAGTTGAATCTTATATGATTTGATTCGTTTGATATTGAATGTTACTGAATTAGTTTCAATACTCTTGGGGATATGCTCCAATAACACTAGTTCATCTTTTTAATTTAGGTTCCATTAATTCTACAGTTACATATATGATATGTATAGGTAGAAAATCTGAATCTTGAAAAGTTTGAGATTTGAATCTTTCTTTTATATAATAGTTATATAATGGAAATTACTTACACCTCGGAGGTATAAGTAAAATTTTATCGTTTATTCTGTTTAATAGAATATTGTATTCTATTTGATAGAATATATTTCCTACGATCCTAAGTAATAAAATCGTTTTATTACTTGGTGTGTAACATCAGATGTTAACTATTGTAGATAAGACTTGACTTATTGAAGTCAAATGTGAGAATGATAAACTATAATTGGAACTACGTAATTAATAAGATGAAACGACCCTTAAACATCTTCCGTATAAGTCCAATAGGATGTTAGAATCGTTTACGAGTATTTGATACTTAATGGTTCTATTATTTTCTTATCGAAGAAAATTATCCTATAACTTATGGTGGGAGCGATATTTGATATCGATTTCGGAAATTACCATTGAACCATAGATCTAAGATTGTTCATAGCTTACTACGATCAAGTTTTGAACTTGATTAAGCTTTTGTTATGAATAGTTCATAAATTGTGCTAATGGTTTGCGCAACAAAATCTATGTGAGCTGATTAAAGTTTGCCATTTACAGTATGACAATGAGAAATGTTGTACTCAGCAATCTATTGTAGACTCTGAGGAAACTTGTCTCTAGTCACACTGATTGAACAATTTAAGATCTGTTGGTTAATGTTAATATTAAATTGTGTATTTTAGCTAAAGAATACAAATGGCATTTTTGAATGGCTTCTTCGGATAAGAGATCAGTTGTGATTTCTTTGTTTGAAAGGTACATTCTGGAATGGCCCTAGAGTTTTTGTTCTGCTGAGATTACAGTTTGGTATACTAGCTTATAGAGACTATTGTAGACTCGGGTGAGCATTCCAGAAATCTGTGTTCTCTGTATTTGATATCAGTCAAATTGTCTAATTTTATCAAAGTATAGAGAATATATTTGTGATAAAAAGGTTAGTGGGAGCGTAAAAATTTCTTTCTAGTATTATATATCCTAACGACATTATCATTATTATGGTAATAATGAGATGTTTGTGAGGTAAAATATTTACCTAAGTCTTCTTTACTCCTTGAAAGTAGTGAGACTAGTCTCTGTTATATTTGATATAAAGTTTTATATAAGATATAAAACTAAGAGACTTGTGAGATACTCCTATTATTCGTGCATTAGATATGATCTAATAAAGGACACAATAAAACTATATGTATGACAGTTAGTATAACTGTTTGACAGTTAATGTGTGTCTTAAATATAGTATTCATCTTTCGTAAAAGATGATTCCTTTTTCGAAAGAGATATTGATTAGAATGTCTAATCAATCTTATGTATCATTTGATGATGACATAATGAATACTTTATTATGTGCGATTAAAGATATCGATTTAATCGTAATTGTTACGAGTTATTTTGATATCCTATAGACCATAGGATGAATCTTGAAACATGTTCTTTGTGATCTTTGAGATATTAAGAACAAGTTTCTAATTCATGGAGCATACAAATCTGCAACCATTAAGGTCATATTAGTTTTGAGACTAATTATGACGTTAGACAGTCTACGTCATAAAGAGTTAGAAAATATGCAGTGAGAGTTTCACATATGATTCAACTTTGTGAGTGGAATTAGATGCAACTTATGAAGTATTGACTTATGAAGTTGCATAGTGACCTTATAAATTAGAAGTTTTCACATTGGTATTGTGCTTGCTGTTGTCTACATAGTATTTAGGATCTGATCCACAAATACTTGGACAACTCAGTAGCTGTAGCACAATATCGATGTCGCATCTGAGTCATATTAATGTATAACTTAGGTTCTACAAAATATGAAAGATGCTGGCTAAGGGAAATAATTGGGTTTGTTGGACAAACTCAATATGTCATAGCGGACAAGCTTCTTGTTGCCTACCTCTTGAGTGCTAGGTGAGCTCTTGAAGGCCATGTGCATACGATACACATTAAGATGTGTATATGATACCGTGGATTGGCACTAGAGCAAATGGGAGAAATTGTTGGGGTTGGTGCTCAGAGCGCCTATCCGGACCGTATTTATGTTTGATTCATTAATACGAAAATCCCATTTTTCCATAATATTACTTTCTTAGTGGTTACACCTCTTGTTTTTATATACGTATTTGATCTAATTACTATTAGATTGAAACTAAATCTGATTTAGTGATATGTATATATTAGACAATGACCCGATAATATATAATGTAGTGCGCAGTTACAAATTAGTTTGTAATTGACAGTGGGAAGTGTCACTACTAGAAATATATTATCAAATAAAGTTCATGGTCAAGATTTACTATCACGGGTCGGTTAGTTAAATCCGATAAGACCAGTACATGACGTATATCTGGACTTGGTCCGATGGTTTATCCCAATGAACCATGAGTCTTGGGAGACTCGTATAGACGTGTAAGTGTTTATAGTGGATAAACACTGAACGGCTCACCGAAGATTCTTAATGGATGGTACACAACCGTCAATAAGAATCTTCACGGGTTGAGTAGCATAGTGGTCATTCGACTTGAGATACCACTGTGGATGCATGAGACATCCTCCACACTTAGATGGCAGTCACGTCACCGATCTTTTTAGATCAGACCTCCGCATGTTTTTTGGGTGTGGACCGATCCTCAGGATATCCTGTGTGTATCAAGATATGATCCGCAAGTTCTGTGTACAGAGCATAGGTATTCCAAATGTGATTAGCAATCTGTTAAATTTGTGGCCACAATATACTTCGGAAGTAAGTTCTGAATGTTATTTAGAGATTGCTAATAGATACGTCGACGAGATTATACATATAGAGATTTGACGTTTATATCTATATCTCTGGGATAATCCGGATACCTGTGACGAATAGATTATACGTATGTAATGACCTCGACCTGTATGATTCAGCGAGTTTATCCGTGGTCGTCATAATTTACGGGTGGGTAAATTATGGACACGGAATTAGATTTCATGACAGATATGCCTGAATCTAGAGAGTCCCACTAATGAATATACTCGTAGAGCACTAGGGCGACTATTATAAATAATGGTGATTATTTATAAATCGTTTAACTGTTAAACGAAAGATACATGCAATAGAGGCCGAACCGTCATTTCCTAATTAATGTGTATTTGTATTTAATATATGATATTATTAAATACACATTAATAAATTATCAAATAAAGGTATTTGACATATATCATTTATATATGTATTTGAGATATTTAAAGTAAATATAATACATATATTTGAGATATTTGTATTTAATTAATTGATTAATTATTTAATTATTAAATAATTAATATAATTAAAATATAAATATCTTACCAAATGATAAAGTTAGGAAATGATTATAAGTGTATATTGTTGACTTATACATTAAAGGAAATGGTTGTCAAATTGAGTTTGACTTCTTAAGAAATTTGTTTTAATTGTTAAAAATTGAAAATATCAATTCCTTTTATTATTGTAATTTTCGGCCAACACCCTAAAATGAATATAATTGTTATATTTTTGAGTTGCTTTTGTTGACTTATGAATTTTCATTAAAGGTGTAATGATAAAGTTTGCAAGTTGATAAAGTAACTTTAAATAAAACAAAAAAAAAACAAAATATCTAGATATTTATACTACCAAATTCGGCCAAGGGAAATTTTGGGGAGTATATATTGTTTTGTTTCACTTTTAGGGTTTAAGGAGTTCATAAGTTACAAAATAAACATAATAGAGTTGAGAGAAAAAGGCTTGGAGGCTAAAGAAGAAAACTTGGAAAAATCATGTTTTTGTAAGTTTTTCTTTAAAGCTTTCAACATAGAAAATGTTTCTAACATGCTTAGATTCATCTTGTGTTGCTTTGATGTTGTCTCTTTACTTATAGTTTATGTTTTAATTGATTATGAACTTGGAAGAAAGATGTATGCATGTATGGTTATAAAGTGAGCTTGAAATGGTTTCAATGGCTCTCTTTTGATTATTTGATAATCATGTTGACATTCTAGAGTTGCTAAGCCACTCATTGATGACCTAGAATTGTTCTTGATTTGTTTCATGATGGTGAGACTTGTTTGGTGGTGTAAAGTTTGAATTAAAGTAATGGATTTAATGGATTTGGTGAAATTGGTCAATTTGATGAAATTATAAAATTAGGATTCTTAAACCATTCCAATTTTTGGGCTTTTCATATATGTGATTTATTATGGTGTGTATATGATGCATATTAATTTTTGAGTGGATTGGATTTGATCTTGGCATGTTTTGAACATAAAAGGACCAAATTGTAAAAAACTGAAATATATGGGTGGTTTCGGCAATTAGATAAAAATGGGATTTTGTTGCAATCTGATTTTGACATGTTGGAAATCATTTTAGAAATGATTTAGAATCATCCAAAATTATATTTGACAATTTTAGGACTAAAATGATCAATTTACAAAGTATCAGGGCAATTCGGTAATTACCAAGAAATTTGATTTCTTGTGTAACTATTCAGAATTTGACAATTGGGTAATTAAATAAATAAGTTTATTTAATTGATCCAATAAAAATTTTGAAATCGGAAAATTTTGATTTCCGCGATTCCGCTGCATTACCCGATTTCCGCCATAAAACCCATACACTACCCACATCCCGTTGATTTTCCGGCCTGAGTATCTTGACCCTCTGGTTGCCTCCTCCTCGGACAATCTTCTCCTCTTCATCCATTAGCACAAACTTCCTTGCCTGTTTCAAAGCCGCAGAATAGTCCGGTATCTTTTGGATCCTCATGTGGGACCACAATCTCCAGACCCTGGGAGCTCCCTTAAAAATTTCCAAGGCCTTTAAAGACTCATACGCCCCAACCTCTAAAATCAGGCCATGATACCTATCGACAAAGCTCTTCAAAGACTCATCGTCACTTTGCTTCATCAGCCTCAGCGACCCCATCGTCTTCCTCGGTACACACTCCCATTTGAAATGCCACACAAATGATCTTCTCAACTGCTCAAAGTTGCTGACACTCCACGGGGTCAAGTTCCTGAACCACAGACTTGCTGACCCGCCCAAGGTCAAAGGGAACACCTTGCAGATGGCCTCTCCGACCATTCCCTGAATTTCCATCAACAAAACGAACTTTTCAATATGAGACTTGGGGTCTGTGCTGTATTTGTAAACATCCATGGAAGGCATAGTGAATCTCCTCAGAAATTCAATCGCCAAATTTTCCTTCGTGAAAGGGGATACTGTCCCCATGTCTTGATAATCCCTTGGTCCGTCTTTAATATTTTCTTTCTATTTTATCATCTCTTTCCGAAACCATCTCTTCATCCGGTTCTCGGAGCTGCCATACTCTCGACCTCGGGCTTCCCAGCATCTTCCACCCCGGGCACAATGTCCTCTGTAACTGGGGACTTCATTGCCTTCCCTCGGATACCGTCCCAGGTCGCTCTCCGTGAAGCATGGACTGTTGCTGGAGGATTCCAGAGTTCACCTGCCTTCCTCTTCTTCCCGCAGCTCTCTCACTGGTATGACTCCGGTATTGACTACAGATCTCATTCCACAGATATTTCTCTTCCTATTATCCTCACCATCTCTATCTGCTCCAACAACACTATTTCCTCTTGCTATCTCTTCTTTTCTTTGGTTGGGGCCCGCTCCCCCTCTTTCACCATTTTTCTCTTCCAAATTCTCCAACATGGTCTTCATGAAGACCTGAGTTGATTCTCTCTCATTCCGAGCTTATTCCCTTTCTTTTCGCATAGTTTCCTCCATTTTCTCCATCCACTCCGTCTTCGAAGCCTCTGAAGATCTATGGTTCCCGTCTTCTGCCATTGCCTTAGTACGTTTGTTGGTTTTAGTACTGTTCCCCACAGACGGTGCCAACCGTTGACATCTGATTTTCGTTCCAGGGGAAAATCGGTAAACTCATCCCTCGAACAACCATCCATCAACTGTGAATTTGTTTGGTTTGGGTGCCAAATACAAACTTAGCAAAAGATGAGGAAACACACAGACAAAACAAAAGGTTTAACGTGGTTCGGCGGAATGGATCCAACCTACATCAACGGGCACAAGGGAAAAGAAAACTTTTATTAGGTGGTCGGGTATGACCGATCTGCCTATATCTCGAGCTCGGTTGACCGACCTCTTACAAACTCAATCTTACATTTAAGCTTCTTGCTCTTTTTTTACAAGTTGTGCGTGAATGAATTTGGATAACCCCTTACAATGAATTCTCGACCCCTTTATATACTATGGCAAGTTCTATTGTTACATCAATCTTATGACGTCAGCCACGTGAATCCACCATTAATGCGATGACTCTCTTCTCCAACTGCTCTGTCGAAAGTAGTCATGCCACCTGACGTCTCTTTAAACCAAGCTACTATTGGCCACTGCCACACACTACCTCCAGCCTGTAATCTATCATCTCTCATATGACAGCGTGTGCTAGAAGAGAAGCCGGTGACTTGCTCCGATCAGGTCAGACCTATTTGGTAGGTGCCAGTTCCCATGTAGGGCTTACGTCATCTTGATCCTGACCATTTCATTACCATTCCGACCCGCCCTACCATGTCGGAAACCAAAACATCATCCATCCTGCCTATACTGGACTAGCAGGTTGGGTCGGTCCCGAGGCCTTTACTCATTTCGCTTCTCTGAACATATTCACTCCTCGGGTCGGTCGATAAATGTGAACCAACCCCGACCTCTAAGCTGGACCTGACGTCCCTTTTATACGCTCACTCAAGATTCTGACTTATTGGGGGCCGGAAACCACCATCAACATTATATATGTTTAAAGGACTTTTATTCACGGTCGTCAAGTATCAGTTTGTTGGCTGATTTCTTTCTCTTCTGATAGTTTGCTTTCTTGCTTCTGATGGTTGGTTCGATTCCTTCTTGTTCATTTTCTTCTTCCGAATTTAAGTCAATATTTGATTTCCTTTTACCCTAGTAGATTTGTTTTATGGGGGGTTGTTAGGACTACTTCTTGCATATGTTGTTTGTTATTCCATGTTGTTGCCGATGTATTCTCTTTCAGGTGTTGTATACTTTCTGTTGTGGCTAATGATGTCTGCATAATAAAAGTGTTAGTTATTTATTGTTCGGAATTTTATTAGGTGTAAATGGGTTTATTTTAAAAAGAAAATACTTGTGTATTACCTATGGCTTGGTTGTTGGTTTAGTTATTGCTTGCGTTGAATATGCGATCAACTGTGAATTGTTGTGAAATGTCCTTCCAATTATATACGTTTAACTTTATTTGGAAGATGAAATATTTGTCTTAAAGTAGTTGATTCCTTTTTATTTTTAAAATTTCCTTTAGTTGGTTGTTAAATTTAAGTTTAACTATTGTGTTGGATAATTGTACCTTACTGTTGTTATCTGTCATTTTTTTGCTGATTGACCAAGTATTCTTTCTCCTCCTCCTCTATCAAAGACAACAAAAGTGGAACATTCCTATGCACTCAATAATAAAATGGAAAGTTCAGCATCAGTAGTAGCCACAATAGCTTCCTCTTCCCCAAAACTCCCACCCCATAAACATCAAAAGAACTATCACCATTCGCCGCCACTAGTAAATCAGCTGATGTTTAGCCTTCACTGCCATCGATAGAGACACCTAGAGACTCAGTCCGTCAGTCAAATCCCAATCATCCTCGCATCCTAATCGCCGCCGGAATTTTCACTGTGAAAGCAACCCCAACTTGGTGATTCAAAAACTCGATTGCTCTCTCAGTAGAACAGAAACATCATCATTCTTGGACATGAATTTGGCCGTGTGCGGCCTCCTTCATCACTATCAATTTTGGATATTGATTTAATCATCAGTTAATAAAAGAAGATAGCCCCATTTCAATGTTATTATTTTATTTTTAGAACTTTTTTTTCTTTTTATTTAGCTTGTTAAATGTCTAAAATACTCATATTACGCCAGCAAAAGTATAACATTGTTAATGGTCGGGTGGATAATGATACAACCTTCTAAACTTTCCGTGGATCGCTGAATTTGTTTTAAGTTTACAAGTAATTTCGAGTTTAGTCAAATTTCTAGTAGGAAAAAAAAACTTTTTTAATTTTATATTTAAATATATTTTAAGAATAGAATAGTATTTTCATGCAAAATTTCTAACAAAAGTGAAAAATCAAACACTTCTAACAAAAATAGGTGGACAGCTGAGCTTGTTTAAGGTTCGTAGATAATTTCGAACGAACTTAGTTTCCTTTTTATTTTATTGTATTTACATTATTTTTTGTTAAGTGATTATTTTCATTTTATTATTTCAGAAATTAGGAAATAAGTCAACAACAAATGAATATATGAAATATTAAAGTGTGATATTTTACTATTATATCTTTATAAATTTTAAATTTTATTTTTTAATAGCATTTTCTTTTATAAAAATATAATAAAATACTTATAATTATTTATTATTTCTCAATTTTTATATAATAATAACTGCCCCAAGATGTATGGTTTGATAGCAAATAACTTAAAACTTGATTGTCAGGTTCTGAGTTTGAGATAATAAGGTGCATTTGTTTTACAACAACCAAGAGTTTTACATGTTCTATTCATGCCCGAATCCGATGATTTGACGACAGAATTTATAAAAAATAAAATAATAACTCGTATATTTAAAACATATTTGTTACGACAGAACAAAAATTCATTCAACCTTGAAATACAACCAAAAAAAAAAACTAAACAACTAGTTCTCAATAACGGAGACGCTGAACTTGTAAACACAGTTTCAGCTCTAGACAAGTTCATATTAAAAATGGGCCACTAAATGATATGGCCATGCAACTTAAACCATTAAACATGTAAACTTTATCAATAAACATGAAATTAATTTCATATTTTCAAAAATTTTATATTTATTGATAGAATTTACATATTTAATGATTTAAATTGCATGTTCAATAGTCAAAATAAATTGCATGTATGGCCAAGCATCCAAATCGTATTAGTTGGATTTTGACAATCTCTTTGGCAATGAATAATTAACTTTCAAAACTGACAGTATCATTGACAGTTGAAAGCAATGGCGGCAGCAAAGAACTAGAACTACTGGAGATTACAAAATGAAGGAAGTGCCGCATGCTAGTATCTGGTATGAACTTCAATTATCTTAGCACCGGTCATCAAGCCATGAGATAATATCACCAAGGACTGTAAAAATTCTATCGTCAGGTTCCCCTTCAAGTATGCAGTGATAACCTTCCTCATAGAGCTTAAGAGTTTTGTCGGTGCTAGAAGCTTTCTTGTAAAGAAACTGGCTGACTGAAGGATCCGTTACCTTATCCTCAGCTCCATGAAGAATCAGCAACGGAGATGAAACCTGTATTATGTATATTGATTCATTTTTGTTGTCGGTGCTGGCTTTTTGTTTATTCCAAGTAAAGATATGGAGAGTGTAATAATATCCAACATTATGCAGTAAAAATGAAGTGGCATAGAAATATGAAGATAACTAACCTTCTCTATTTGCTTCTCAATGTCAATGGTAGCATTTAAAAGTTCAAAAGCAGTTTTCAATCGTGTTTGATCATCGTAACAAATGACATTGTAGACGGCCTAAGATAGAAAGATGTAAACAACATGATTCATTACTCACTCTGGAGATTAGCAACTGAACATCAAAACATGTTCTGTGGAACATGGTCCATTGACAAATGATAGAAGCTGAATCGTAATTCAATTGCTTTTCCTCATAATAAAAAATTTAGACATTGATTCATAACGCAAATGATTTTAAAATCACGGAAATATGTGAATTCCGTGATTTGGTGGCTATATGTGAATTCTTCATCATCTAATATGTAAATTCATTTTCCGCCCCACCCTCCTCTCACCTTTAGTCATTTTCAAATGAAGAGCTTTCATATTGTCATGATATGATCCTTAATCCTTGGCGCTCAAGCTCTATACCTAAGCTGTTTGATCATAGTGAGCTCTAGCACCAAAGCATTTTTTTTTCTCACTTTTAAAAAAATAAAAGTAAATTATGTTTCTAAGAGTACATTCATATCGAGTAAGTGTATAAGAACAAACCGTTTCCCTTTTTCTGGGGTCTCTGAATGCCAACTCTGCCAGATCTTTTTGAGGGACAAGCTTTGCTTTCGGCATTAATTTAGACAAAAGGATTAATACCTTCATAAGAGCTGGTGGAGGAATCATTTCTTCTGCAATCTTGCCAACAACTTAAGGTTAGCAAAATTTTCATTAGGTAAATAAAAGAATGCAGTTTTCCAGACAAAATTAAATCTTCCAATGTCCTTTAATAACCAAGTCTGCCAAAAAGGATCAGAATTAAGTAGTTCAATATTTATGTAAGCACCAATTTAAACAGAGAAAGTTCACCATCCAACCACTATTGTTCGGTATATAGAATGTGGTGCACAGCAGCACATGTTATGGAAGACACATATAGGCCTGATGTTAGGTAAAAAGAAATAGAGCAGAAAAAGAAAATCACTTCAACAAGTAATCAAGCATATATTTAATCTTCACAATGAGCACCCAAAATTTTTGCAAGCTATTAGCTGCAATGAGTTGTTTCAGAAGCATGGAAGTTTTTAGCTTTGACTAATCACAAGATTATATTATACCATCATATTGTGGATGGTGGGAAAAATAAGTCTAAAAGCATTATATTTGAATGATTAGAATGACAAATAGGTGCATAGGATAAACAACATAATCATATATAACAATAAAAAATTTGAAGATCTTCTCTTTGCCCCTTTCTTAATTCCGTACAGATATAAAGTGAAACTCCGATTCCAACTCCTTGTAGAAAACCGCATACTCATGGCAACAGCTCATGGCCTCTAAGCGCTGCGGTTGATTTAGTATTCTAAGAGTCACATATATCAATTTTGTCTTTTAAGACTAATGAAGGATGAATAGTAAGGTACTGATTAATGTAGCACAAATTTCAAACAGGAAGTAACAGCTTGTGTTTCTCTGAACAAACAAAGGTAGTCAAAAACTATCTGTAAAAGGAACAAGGATGAACTTACTTTACACATTGGAGCTACAAGGATTACTCCATCCCATGTACGTGGTTCCTTTAGATGAGCTTTGATAGTAATAGCTCCACCCATGGACTGTCCCAGTATGAAGCGAGGCAACCTTTGCAGTTCAGGTCTTCCTGCCAACCATTATGCAAAAGAAAGATAAGCCAAAGCTACTTTTAAACTAAATGCATCAATATACTAAAACTTGCAAGTAAAGAAGTTATTACATGACGATAATCGTAATAATGAAATGAGGACAATTATAGTCACCTATCATACCTTTAATTTTTGTATAAGTTTCAATAACATTGTCAACTAACCCATCAAAGCTTGGGACGTAACCATGCAATCCTTCGGATAAACCAAAACCTGGATGGTCCAAAGCATAAACAGCATACCCTGATGCAGCAATGTACCTAGCAATACCTGAATAGCAAAAATGACTATGTATCAAATATAGAATCGTTTCAATACCTAGAATAAATGCTTAATAAACTCGAGATATAGTACTATAAGACAAGTCAACGAACCTTCAAAGAAGAAAGTGCATGTGTCACCATACCCATGGCAAAAAAACAAAGCACCTTTAATTCGAACACTGGGTTTTGGCATCCAGCTTTTACAGAAAATTTCCATTCCCTTTGAATTCCTTTCGTACCACTACAGAACCCATCAGCAGCATTCATCATATTCCAGAACGAAAATGTTTTGGACTTACAAAGTTAATCTCCATTTCTTTTCCCAGATATTTGAAAAATAATGTTCAAAATTAGGATACAGAACGTTTTGGATACAGTTTTTGCGTAATCTCAAATAAATAACAACATTTGAATGTAAATTCATTCCGGAATTGTATCTCCAAAATGGTTCTAAAACTTCCCAGAAATAACAACATAGAATGTAAATTCATTTCGGAATTTTATCTCCAAACTCTCTAAAACTTCCCACCAAGCACATTTGTAAAGATTTTTTACATATCTTGTTTTTCAAAAAAATAAAAAAGTACAAATCAAACAGTGACTAGATAATCAGTCAATAAGTAAAAACTTAAAATCTTGGCTCATCATAGAGTTGGTATTTTGGGTTTGATGTCAAAAGATTGAAGTAAACTTTCCCTTATTTTCTTTCATTTTCTGATCAAACAAACAGTACTTACTAATCTATATAACGTACGACCATTAATCAAAATAGGCAAAAGAAGCCATTGCTTACCTCTTCTGTTCTGATTCCAGGAGGAGCCATCTATCAAAATCCCCCCCAAAAAAAAAAAAAAATAAATCAGACATTTACAATAACAAGTAGTAGCTATGACTATCATGATAAAAATAAAACAAGTTATAATATTTGTTTTAAAAAAAAAAAAAAAAAACCTTGAACAAGCAGTGATCAAGCTGCTGCTGCACTTCGGCGAAAGCCGATCGAACTTTTCTACGAGTATAAGCAAAATCAAGATTCCGAGACGCGATCAAGTTGAGCTCATCACCGACGCCTTCAATGGGTGAATTGATCTTGGCCCTGACGATCAAGTGATCATAAGTTGATGTTCTTGTTGTTGGGACCGAAACTGTGCGTTTTGGGGTCTTCTTGGGGCGAGCTGAAATGGGTCGTTGACGCTTTAATGAATTATTGAAAGGAAAATGGAGCTCCGGTGGCCGGAATCTGAGTGTGAGACACGAGACCATTTTCTGACAAATCACTGAATCTGGAAGACACGAATGAGACCACTCAGATCAAGTTGTGTTATTTGATTTTGCCATGCACTACTTGAAATAAAGTGCACGTGGTCCATGTTACATTATAAGTCTTCAGGCAGCTTCCTTTTGTTGTTGAGACGAACTTCAATCATTTGATATTGTTGTGTATACGACTTATTCTTCGATCGTTTTTATGTTATATTTGAACCTTTGACAAATATTATTCAAATAAGTGGTAATTTATTTATTTATATATTCATTTTGATACTAAAACCGACCTAATATGAGAGAGAAAATCATATATGTGAGTTTGGTAAAAAATATTATACCGAGAGTATAAATTAATTTATAAAAATTAGAATATTAAGTGTTAACGGCTGTTTTTCATGCCAAGTGTAATATTAGAAACTTATCCTTCGAACAAACCTCTCTAACTGTGAATTTGTTTGGTTGTGGGAATTACACAAACTTAACAAAAGATAAATTATCACATAAGTAAGGATTTATGTGGTTCGGTAAAGAGTGACTTCAACCTACGCCTACGGGAGAAAGAAAATCACTTTTATTAGGCTCGGGGTAAATACCAACCCGAGCACCTAACAAATGAATTACACGGTTTACAGCAAATAACCTATCGGGTTTACAATGTGGTTGGGTCACGACTCATTGTCTCTCTCTATCACTTTCGCTTTCCAAGCTTTTTCTCTCAAATTGCAAGTGTTAGAAAATGTAAAAGTTGCTAATCTTTTCTAATGTGACTCTACCATTTTATATAGGCTCATAAATCCACTATTACAACCGATCATGACGTCAACTCATGTCACTAAATCATCATTACTAGGAATGGTAAAATCCAGACCCGGGAAAAATTATCCGGATTCGGACTCGGGTATACTTAGTGCGGGTCCGGATATACCCGAATTCGGATTCGAGACCCGTATAAAATTAAAAAAAAAATTAAATTTATCAATTAACATCATGAAAAATCTTAAATTATCACAAATTGAAATTCACTAAAATATACAAAAACTAGAGAATTTATTAAAATATAATTAAAATTAATCGAATCTATGTAAAAATTATTAACTATTTTCATAAAATATCCTAAATTATATTTATTTATTCTTTACAATTAACCGGATTCGGGTATCCGGATCCGGAATTATGTGAACCCAGGTCCAGACCCGGGTCCGCACGGGTCTTCAAAATCAAGACCCGAGTCCGCAAAAATATATTACGGACCTAAGTCTTTACGGACCCGGGTCTTCCGGATCCAGGCCGGATCCGGGTAATTCTGACATCCTTAATCATTACAACTCTTTGTCATTACTTCCATCATTTTCTCAACCAATCAGATTAACTCGTTCCCATCTTACTGCACCGACCTATGGCAGCTGCTGCTGTTATGCCACTGCATCGACCTATGGCAGCTGGCAGGGCTTACGATCACTGTGAACCGTTACTTTTTCAGCTTCATTATTAGCATTCTAGACGCACCTCTTCATAGGTAAGACATACATCATGATGCTTTCAAAATGATCGGCCATCATTCCATCTTCGTTCCTCGGGTCGGGTTACCGAGATAATTAGTAATCTTTCAAACCCAGACTCTCAAAGTCGTCAGCTCATACCCATGTCGGTGGTGCTTCATCGGGTCAGTCTATACAAACTCTAAGAGCACCCAAAAATTCTCCTCTAATGTGGTCGAGTTGGGTACTGTAACATCCCCAATCCGGAGATGCTATCGGCAAGGAATAGGCCATCCTATCCCCTTGAGCCTCTGACTTTCTGACAATACTAAACTCATTTCATGTATAAACTCATGCACGGGACCGTTGCCCAACTCAACATCATAAATACATAATACTTCTCATACTAAATACTCAAATTCACTACACATGACAACTTTAGTAATGAACACTTATAACACTTTACATATGTACTATTTGTTGGGGTCAAATCAGAGAGGCGCAGCAGAATGAGCGCGGTTCGGGTGAAATCGTAGTTTAAAATTTTTAAACTTGCGAATAAATTATTTAATATCCAATATTAATAATCATTCATATTTCACATGAACATATTTATTCGATATCATATAACGACATAAATAATATAGAAACACCGCGAAACTTTTACGAAAATATTTTTCAGCAAAATAGCATAAAACGGGTTTCCGGCCGAACCGACCGACCAATGCTCATGGGGACTGCCCAGGTCAGTCCCTAAAATATTTGGACAGTACATAGGCTGCCTGAACAGTGACCAGTTCGCTGTTTGGGCTGCCGTTACCCGGTAACTCCGTTTTTTACCGTTTTCACGTATTATCACTCTGAAATAATTTCCGATAAATATTTTTCTTGGGCAATTAAAATAAATTAATTTATTCTAATTACTCAATAAATAAAAACTGAATTTTTATCAGAAAAATCAGATTTATCATTAATTGCAATAAGACCCCAAGGTTTTGCAATTTAATCATTTTAGTTTTTAAATATATCAATTACATATTTAATTGATTCCAAATCAATCCCAAAATAATTTTTACAATTTTGCAACAAAACCATAAACTTTTACAGATTTGCGTAAACAGCCCAGTAATTTTTCAGAATTACGAAAACAGCCCAGACTTTAATTAATTACAATTTGGCCCAATTTGTTCAAAACACATCAAGATCAAATCCAATTAATCCCAAATTTGACATACATCAAATATACATCAAATTATAACATATATATGAAAAGCCCCAAAATTTGAGTGGGTTAAGAACCCTAATTTCATAAAATACTCAAATTGGGCAATTTACATTAAATTGATAAAATTCAATACTTTAATCTTCAAATTGCCACACCAATTAAATCTCACCATCATGAAATTAATCAAGAACAATTCTAGGCTAATTATGAATGGCTAATTAACTCTAGAATGACAACTTTAATTTCCTAATTAATTTATTAAGCTTAATTACATTAATAAGCAAATAAATTAATTATACATGCATGAACACATCCAACAAGCATCCAACAAATTTAATTACAAACTAAAAGAGTAGAGGCATTATCTTAACAACACAATTGAAGCTAAGAAATATTGAAACATTTTTCATGTAGAAAAAGAAGTGAAATTACTTACAAAATTCTCATTTTTGCTTTGATTTCCCTTTCTTTTTCAAACCAAATGCTCTCAACTCACCTTTGTAATTTTTGTTTAGCTTGTGTTGTTATGAAAAATTAATCAAAACAATTTTGATATACTATCCACATTTTGGGCGTGAATATGGCTTCCAAAATAATAAACAATTTTATTATATTTGTTTTATTCTCATTAGTCCACATTTTATACTTTAATAAATATAACAAATATCTAATAAAGTAAATTTACAAATGGGCCAATGGAAACAAGCCATCATAAAGCATAAATCATTACTTTAAGATATTTGTAATATTAATTAATTAATTATTTAACAATTAAATAATCAAATAATAAATATAAATATATCAAATATATGTATTATATTTACATTAAATATCACAAATACATATATTAATGATAAATGTTAAATATCACAATTTGATATTTAATTAATGTGTATTGAATAATATCAAATATTAAAAAACAAATACACATTAATTCAAGAATGACGATCAGGTCCTGATTGCATGTATTTTTCGTTTAACCGTTAAACGAGTTATAAATAATCAGTATTATTCATAACAGTTGCCCTAGTGCTCTACGAGTATATTTCATTAGTGAGACTCTCTAGATTCAGGCATATCCGTCACGAAATCAAATTTCGTGTCCATAATTCACCCACCCGTAAATTATGACGACCACAGATAAACTCACTGAATCATACAGGTCGAGGTCACTGCATACGTATTATCCCTCCGTCACAGGTATCCGAATTATCCCAGAGATATAGATATAAACGTCAAATCTCTATAGGAATAATCCGTCGACGTATCTATTAGCAATCTCTAAATTAACATTCGAAACTCACTTCCGAATTGTACTATGGCCATAGATTTAACAGATTGCTAATCACATGATGGACTACCTATGCTCTGTACACAGAACTGACAGATCATTCTTGATACACACGGATATCATGAGCATGAGTCCACACCCAACGAACAGGCGGAGGTCTGATCTAAATAGATCGGTGATGTGACTGCCATCTAAGTGTGGAGGATAACTCATATATCCACAGTGGTATCTCAAGTCAAAGAATCATTATGCTACTCAACCCGAGAAGATTCCTATTGACGTTGGTGTACCATATATTAGGAAATCTTCGGTGAGTCGTTCAGTGTTTATCAAATAAACACCTACACGTCTATACGAGTCTCCCAAGACTCATGGTTCATTGGGACAAACCATCGGACCAAGTCCGATATACGACATGTACTGGTCTCAACGGATTTTACTAACCGACCCGTGTCAGTAAATCTTGACCAAGAACTTAATTTAAGGATATACAACTTATAGTGACACTTCTCAATGTCAATTACAAGCTATGTTGTAACTATGCACTACGTTGTAAATCCTAAGGTCTTTGTCTAATATATATACATATCACTAAATCAGATTTAGTTTCAATCTAATCAATCTAATCGAAATTAGATCGAATACATATATAAAAGACAAGAGGTGCTACCATTTAAATTAGTAATATTATGGAAAAAGGTATTGCTCGTATTCATGAATCAGACATAATACGATCCGGATTGGCGCTCAGAGCATCAACCCTAACACTATTTACTATATAAGTTGTATGATACATGACTTTTCCGACGCTGACTGAACTGAACTCTGACTGGACCTGGTGGACCGAACACACTAATGACTGCCATCAGTATCCGTCCTCTCTAGCTCGTCCTCCGGGTAAACCTGGAAAACAAGAAACTGGGAGTAGTGGGAGGGTTAGATCATTTGAACGATCTAAGTGAGAGGACAATTAAAATGAAAACTGGTTCTTTCTGAAAATTTATGGTTCTAAAAACTGAAATCCTCCTAGAAATATTCTTTTCTGAAATCTCATTCTTATCTGAAAACTCAACTCTTCTGAAAGGCTATTATGAAAACTCTTTTATAAAACTCATCTTTTCTGAGAAATCTTTTCATAGAAATCCATTTCTGAAAATCTGTTTCTAAACAACTATATGTGAAAACTTTGTGTCTGAGAAAATATGTATCTGTATATCTGGCGCATGGGGACGTTACGTATCGCCGTCCCCCTATACGCAAAATCTGGCGCTTAGGGGTGTCCCCCCGTACGTAAATATCTGGTGGTCTTGGGGTATTACGTATCGCCGTCTCCCAAGCCACAAATCTGAAGTCGGGGGTGCGGATCTATGCTACCCTCCAGACTCAATATCTGGTATTAAGGGGCATCAATCATCCATAGTCCTAATCTACGTGTGCACATGATAACTATATCCGTCAATTCCATATCTGAGTCAATTTACATACCGAGCCAATGAGGTAGATTTTTCCCCTATGCCTTGAAAATCATGATACTTAAGTTCTGAAAAATCATCTCTTTCTAAAACATCATCAATCGTAAAATAACTGTGCATAAACTTATCCTTCTGAAACATATTCTTTATGAAGATAAATCTGGCTAACGCCCTATGTGCTTAAAAAGTAAATATGATATCAAAATAATTTATCTAAAATCAACTTGAGAGAAAGGTCCACTCAATGATTTGGAATCTGGCTGGCACTGTTTCACTTCGTCGAAGAACTTGAAATTCCTGCTTATAATCTATAGTTGATAAACTTAGTTAGAACATAAATCATGGAATATGCTTGGGAGCTTTTATCGCTAGGTGACGTATTATGTTTGTGTCACGATGAAATGTGTATAAATATGCTAATATGAAACCCTTAGAGTACCCTTTGATTTACTAGGATGAAATTGAAATGGCTAATTTTGATTCTAAGAAAAGGCCTCGCGACACGACGCTGGCTCCTTGGCGTCGCGAAGCACACACAAACAGAACTTGGCAGAGAGCACTTCTCGAATTCGCGTCGTGATGCTAGCTCGTTGGCGTCGCGACGTTAACACGACAGAACTGAACCAGAGAGCAATTCTTCATTGCGCGTCACGACGTCAAGTGCTATGCGTCGTGACGCTGGCCCAAAAATAGGACCCATCATCAACTCCTCAATCCCATTTCCAATCTTACAACAATACCCAACAACTCAACTTAACATAGCTCATTTCATAGCCTTAATCCAAAGACAAACCATGATCTACCATCATTATCTCACAAAATACAATTCCCCATCACATTCTTACACCCAAAATTTTATCCCATGATAATACTCTCATAACACCTTCAAAAATGCACACTAACCATGGTCTCAAAACTAATTAAACAAGTTCAAACTCTAGAACATGAAAAGTGCGAATTTGAGTTTTTACTTTCTTTACTCAAACTGAAAAAAATGAGAAGAATAAAGAGGAAATGAAGCTTACCATCTTGAATCTATCATTTGGCATGAAAAATAGAAGCATCATCAAAGACAAAATGGAGTAAAGATAACTCCTCATTTTCCTCTCTTTCATTCCCACGTTTTTGACCCTTGAGACATGAGGGAATAATACCCTATTTATAGAAGAAAATGGCTGATTTTTGTAATCAATAAGATGGCCAAGATTGTGCCACATCACCTATTTATAGCCCATTCTCAACTTCTACTGTAGCAGCCACAAATATCTTATTTTTGACTTGCGTCTGATTTGATTTTGGAAAAATGTTCAACGCAAAAGTTGTAGGTCTCGGTTTTATCTTCCGACAATATAAAGTTCATAAAAATCAAAGATCATATGAAAGTATTATGCCCCAAATACTAAGGATTATTCGAAAAGGAATGTAAGTTAGGTTTCACATCGGAACTGTAAGAAATTTACCGAATGTCCTAAAAGTCATTTCATAAGCACGTACGTATTTGAATATGATTTACATCATGAATTATTCCATCCAGAACTAGTAGTCATCGGGATTACCAGGGTATTACAGTACCGCCATCACTTATCTTGATCCAGAATTCCTCATTGGGGAGAACCTTCACACCATGATCAGGTCTTGTAGGAATGAAGCGGGGTTTACTGTTATGCCTATAATATCAACGATCATTGCACTATTGGGCTCGCAACTCATAGAAAGTATGAATAATATTGGAGTTGGTGCTTGAAGCACCAATCCGAATAATATATATTATATTTTATTTTATTATTTTTTAATAAAATAACTACATTTTCATTTCATATCTTATTAATGGTATTGTCAGTATACATATTAGATTGATGTATAAATATGCTAAGAATGACATCGACATTAGAATAGTCTTGTAGTAATATTAGATATTAGGTGATCCGACATTGAGATAATATTACTATTATAAACTATTCTTAAAGTAAATATTCCTAGTTGTTGGTTTTGAAATACGGTCGAATTCCTATAACCTAGAAGACTAGCACATCTCGTATATTAGAATTGGAGTTCCAATGGTTTAACTCGATGCACTCGTTAATCAAGTGCGAATCAAGATAGGATCCGTCGGCACATATGTGTACCATAAGGGGTTTATGTATCCATGTGAGTAAGTCACAATTCTTAAGACTTTGGCTAAAGTCGATCACCTAAGGTGGATCGTATCAGTTGTAAAGAATCGTGGACATGTCGACATGAGATGTTCGCCTCAAAACTTGACGGTGTATTCTATGTTTCCCAACTCGGATAGCCTACGATGGAGGGATTGATAAACATATGTGATGACCTCGACTTATATAGTTCAGAAAAGGTCGTTCGTGTTCTTTGCAAATTAGGAGGTGACCGAATTGCGTACATATTAGCTAGGCTTATAAGACAAACATGTATGAACTTAGAGAGTCCCAATATGAAGTGTACTCGTTGATCACTTGGGTAGCCGATTAATTTTGATAAACGATAATATTCGATATTATTATTATCAACTAAGATAATCAAGTGTTATTGGATAACACTGATTATTCACTTTGACCTAATTGAATTAATTGGATTAATTCAATAATTACACAAGGGCTTAATTGTAAATTCATAAATATATCTACCATTTTAGGATATTTTGGTAATTGTAAATATGTAATTATAGGTGTTTTTGGCTTGATTTAATTGGATTAAATCAAAATGGCAAACATTGAACTAATTCATTTCCTAATCTTTGTATTGATTTAATTGGATTAAATCAAAGTGGTAGACAAATGTGATTAGTCATACCTAATTATACATATTTGAAAAAATTAGATTAAGCCCACATAAAAGTTGATTAAAACTTTTATTAATTAAAAATTATCTAAGTTTTGCTATAAATAGCGAGCTTAAGGACGTTTTTAATTAAGCTTAAGATAAATACAAACAATTCTTGGAGAAATTAGCCTAAGTTAGAGAAGTGTTTATAGAAGTTTTGTGAGGTATCTACAACATTTCATATAAGAGAAATCAAGATTGGATCTTAGAGAAGTTTGCTAGCATTGGAATCAAGATTAGATCTTGGAGTCAAGATTACAAATCTTGGAAGTTCTCCAACCATTTCAATAAGGAGAATGAGATTGGATCTTTGTATCAAGCTTACTAGGTAATGCTTGATCTTCTCCTAAGCTATGTTCTTCATTAGTGAGTTTTCATTAGTGAGACATATAGTGATGAAATATGTTTTGGATGCATAATTACATAGCTTAAAATTGAAATAAGGCTAATAAATTGTGTTAGGATGCTTTGGAAGTATAAACACAATATGCTTGTTAATTAGGTCAAAGATGTTCATGTTGGACATGGAACAATTAATAAGATTTTGGAACTCTAGATTAAAGCTTAGAGTTATGGCTACCATTCTAGAATCACTTGACCACTTTTGGGTGAACTAGAATTATTCATGAGACATTTCATAGTGGGATTCTAAATTGGTTTATGTTTTGATTCAAAGAAATACATATAAGTATTTAGAATACATGTATGCTAGTTGTATAACATGTGTTGATGGTAGTTATGATGCTAAAATTGGATTTTAGGTGTATTTGAAGTATTAGGAGAAAATTGGAAGTGTTTAGTATTGGTTTGAAGTAGAAAATGCTCACTGCCTAGGGCAGCGTCGCGACTCTGACCCCTCAGCGTCGCAACACTGAGCATCAGACCTAGGAGCGTCACGACACCCACTCTTCCGCATCGCGATGTTGAGATGTTCAGCTCTCGTAGTTGCTCTCGTACTTTGGAGCGTTGATTGGTGGTAAACACACACACGTTACGCAATCGCACGTATCACTCAAGTAGTATAAAATATATCGATCCCACGACGGTTGCAACCTTATATAGAGAGCCAGTTCTGTATCCCATCTGCGCGATCATCAACTCCATATGACTGGAGTGACACTTCAATCTCGACATCACACCCAACACACTACGATTCTCGATATACCCAGAATTGGCGTACACAGAACCAGTTAAAGCCCTGGACGACCTCAACCAAAGTATATTGATTGTCGTATGCATTAGCGGTGCAAGTCTCAGGTTAAGACCAAATACACCTACCCTGATTTCGGATTTCCATAGACACATAGTCATACTACCAATGGAATTCCGAGGGGGTCTTATCCAGAGCGAAGCTGTTTCCCGTACCATCGGTAAAACACAACCTCCTATTACACTTGCATGGGTATCATATACCCAAATATATGAGAACTATGCCGTTGTGACCTCACAACGTCCACAAGTGTAATACTAGTCTTTTACGTATTTATCGATGTCCAATCTCGATAATACTCTGACTAGGGATATTTAATGATTTATCCTTCGTGGATTGATACTGTCTCATATCATTCTCAATCCAGGAACAAATCACATGGACCTCCTATCATTTATATATCTAGGTGATCTAATCACAAATGATAAGAGTGCAATCTCTTTTGTCACATAGTTAATTTGTACAACAACACCGTGATCTGTACAAATAGTGACGCTATGGGTCATAATTGTCCAACATGTAGCACCTTAAAGATTACATTTAGTGGCATAATAAGCATGAAATTGGTTGTGTTAAGTAAAGACCAAATACTTGAAACTCTAAGTATTGAGCAAATTGGGACTTTAAGATTAAAGAGTTGAGTTTGATTGAGGAGTGTTGGTTTAGCATATAATTACATTGAAGTTTATAGAATTAATGAGTAGATATTGTATTGTGGAAGTGTGGGAAAAATTGGAGTAAACTAGGCATGAAAGGTTAAAACCAAGCCCTGAAATTGGCTTTGCGCCGCGACGCAGATTGTGCAGAGTCGCAAAGCGTACTGGGAATTTTTCTAGGAACGTTTCTGGAATCGTGCGCGTTGCGACGTGTAAGATTCTACATTGTGACACGTACTGGAAATTTTTCCAGATATGTTTCTGGAATGGTGCGTGTCGCGACGCGTGACCAAAAATTCCCCAAATCAGTCTTAAATCATTCCAACTTCACTGCAGCATGTTAGCGGCCACCCTAAGGGACTCGTATCAGTTCGTGTATACATCTTACATCATGATATAAATACAATATGCTTTGAGATAATAATGAAAGTACTTGAATAGATAAACATAGTTTAATTCGAAATATGGTCCCCAGTCCACTTTCTAATCAAAGTTATCAATTAAAAATAATTGTAGGAACCATGATTCCTTCGAAAAGCAAAGAAATACAACCGTGATTCCAAATCTGTGAGTGGACACTCTCTTTCTAAGTTGATTTTTCATTCATATTGTTTTAAGTAAAGACTTACTTTTCAGCATATAGGGCGTTAGCCAGATTTACTTTTAGTTGCTTTAAGAAAAAACATGTTTAAGAAAGATTTGATTTAAAATCTTGAGTTTTATATTGTCGAGGCATGGGGAAAAAACCACATCAGTATGTAACTTGATTTAGATATGGAATTGACGGAGATGACATGTGCACATGTAGAGGACTGAGGGGACGACGATACGTAACTCCCCCAGATCCTAGTTCAGGACTAGGGATGACGGATGCCCCTAGATCCTAGATTCAGAGCTTGGAGGGTAGCATAGATTCGCACCCCCCAGTTCTAGTTCAGTGGCTTGGGGGACGGCGATACGTAACGCCCCAAGACCACTAGTTTCAGGGATAAAAGTGACATGCTTTGGGGGACGGCGATACGTAACCCCCCAATGTCATGGATTTACACTTCTGGCTCTAGTTAGGCGTATACGGGGACGACGATACGTAACGCCCCCATGCGTCAGGTTTTTCAGAGACATATATCAAGTTTTTAAAAACAGTTTTCAGAGATCAGTTTGCAGATACAGATTTTAGAAACAGTTTTCAGAGAGAAGTTTTCTAGAAAGAAATGTTTTCAGAAACAACAGTTTTATAAGAGACTTTCAGAAAGATAAGTTTTACAAAAGAGATTTTAGACAAGATTTTCAAAAAGGAGTTCAGAGTTTTCAGAAAAGAAAGAGTTTTCATATAAGATTGTTTCCTGTGAGGACTTTGGTTTTAGAACCAAGCATTTTTTTATATCAGTATTTCAATTTTTGTTTTAAATCGTCCACTCACTAAATTGTTCAAACGGTCTAAGCCCCCCACTCCCAGTTTCTTATTTTGTAGGTGTACCCGGAGGACGAGCTCTGGAGGATGGGTACTGTTGGCAGTCACAAGAGGGTCTGAGTCCACCAGATTAAGTTACAGTTCAGGCAGAGTCACATAAAGTCATGCATCTTGCATGTTGGATAGTAAAGATTGCATTATGTAATATGTTTAAGTATTCATTGTTAGAGTTGTAGTGTGAAGAACCGTTGAGAACATGACATGAGTAGATGATGCATGTATGTTAAATTGAGTTTGGGCAATGGTTCATTGTTTAAGTTATATTTGAGATGAGTTATTAGCATTGTATACAGTCAGTGAGTCAGAGGCTTAGAGAGATAGGATGGCCTATTCCCTGCCGGTAACATCTCCAGATTGGGGGATGTTACACATTCCCTCCAAATAAGTCTGGAGATCCATGTATGCAATCACCCCAGATCAGACACAAGGGTGAAATCCTAGCAGCCTAGTGTCATGATCTACGCGGTCAGTCAGAGAGAAAATGTTGTAATCAAAATCGATCTAACAAAACTAGCAAGGAATGTCTATCAGATAAGCGAAGTCTTCCAGCATGATGGTCATCTCACCCAGCGGCAAATGGAAAGTGTAGGTAGTGTCCATCCACCTCTCTATCAGTACGTGAAGACCCTTATTATCATGTTTTTATGTACAAAGGGAGGCGTAAGATGAAGCAAGTGAATCTGATAATGTCAATCCGGGCTTTCACTTAAGCAAAAAACTTTTCATACCACTTGCGTGCGCTAATGGGGTTACCACTAGCTTTAAACGGAGAAGCGTCAACCCGTAAAAAGACATAAATATTAATAGTTCGGTTTAAGAAATGCCGAATATAAAATACATATAGCTAGATATATAAGAAATTCTAGCCGAAAATATGAACATCCAGCCAGACATATATGCATAGGCATGACCTAAGTCTACAGTGGCATAACAATGAGACCTCATCGAATGTGTACAAAACCTAGGCTAAAGACCCAAGCTAAGTTTGCATGCATGCAAAGGTTGAAAGGCCAACTGGACATAATAGTGTAGCCTGCCAGATACCAATTAATTTTAGACCAGACTTACAAAAAGTCTAGTCGGATATTTTTCATGAACAGAGATTCTAGAAAACAAATATAAAAATATGGGAAAATGGCATTTACAGGCCCATTACAGGAGCATGCATGTTCCTTCAAACCCAGATGAAGGGCACGGTGTCTCCGTACCATAGTTTAAATGCCTTTTGTCTTTCGGAGGCGCGGTCTAATCTTGAAATAAATAGGAAATATGGATCTTTGACACTGTAGTCTTGGGCTGGGAGTCATGGAAAGCCATTTTGTCTGATGAAGAACGGTGAGAGAGTTGTTAGAGATCTTTGGGTTTTTTGCAACAGTGGTATGCTTGATATTTAAAATTCGGTGACAAATAAGTAGGTTGTTGGCATTTTAAATTCCCGATATATGTCTGGTCGGACATATATACGACTAACTTCTGCTGGACATTCAAAAGGAATATACATCCGGCCAGACATATGTTGGAAAATTTCACCAAAAGTTCATTCAAAAGGCAGAAAGCCTATGGCGAAGCCCGTTCGAGGAAGAATACCGAGTTACAACAACTGCTTTCAGAAAAATATCTGGAGATAAATTAAAAACGTGGGGTGTATAGTAGAACACATGTTATCAATAGAGATCGAATCATCTCAAAAATGGTCGACGCATTAGAGGACTTGCAGGTCCAATCATAACAGAGATCGAAGCATCTCAAAACTGGTCGAAGCACTGGAGGACTTGAAGGTCCAATCATAGCATAGGTCAAGGCATCTCCAAAACTGGTTGAAGCATCCGAGGACTTGAGGGTCTAATCACAGTAGATGTTGAGGCACCATAGAACTCGAGGGGTCAAATCACAACAAAGATCGAGGCATCTCGCAAGCAGTCAAACTACCAGGGAACTTGCAGGTTCATCACCTATCACACGGTCATAGCAAGGATCAAGGCATCCCACAGGCTTGAGGGCCATCTATCTATCAATAAGCTATTACATATTCAGGTAAGCCTGGCGAGGCCCGGTAAGCCAGATACATAAAATGCATGCATGACTTGATAGGCATGTCATTGTTATATACTCACAAGTCTATCAAAGTAGGGGCAACTGTAGACATTGTAATTGAAGTATACGTATAAGACCCAATGATGTGTCTAGTACAGAGGACACCTCTGGAAAATTAGGAAATTGCAAGGAAGAACTCCGTGAAAGAAAGGAAAAATGAAGAATACTGCAAAAAGTTAGCCAGACATAAACTATGTTCGGCCTACCTTCTCTCAAACCAGAATATTAGGCTGAATATGTCATAGAAACCCTGATTCGGTCAGACAATGATAACTATTATTGAATGTGCAGATTATCCGTTACTAAAGTCAATAGATTTGATCATGACTGGCCATACATACATTTCAAATTCAACATCCGGGAGGACATGCATTAAAATGGATAACGCTCCATTAATTGCCGATCTGATAAATAATTCAAATTATATATCTGGCTGGACATAAATCAGATGTTACTATTCAGTAATGACAGTAACGCCAAGCCGAGGAGGTAGCTGAAGGGGGATTATGTCTCTCTTTCATTTCCAGACCTTATCAGGCATTATAAAAAATGAGAGCTTTCCCCCTGCTTAGAAGCTAATTAGAAAAATCATAATTAGAAAGCTAAAAATCCCTCAGAAAAAAGAAACCCTAGAAATTTCCTTTGATATTTGGAGTTCCTCCATTCTTGGAGCAATTTCTAGCATTGACCCAACATCCAGAGGCTACTCTTCGAGCCAAGCTACAAAGAAAGGTATGACCTAAGGGCATCTTTATTAAAATTATTGTCTTTCTATATTTTTCTTCATATTGTGAACTAGTATATCCAGCCGGATGAGAAATACATCCAATCAGATGTACACCATATCTGGCCTTATATGGTCACTCATCTACTGGTATATATGTTGGAAACCCACATATAAATTTCATAGCCGATTCCGAATGGACAGTAATATGGTCTGCACTTGGATACAATGTCACGTACTATTAGGGAACAACCATATATTGGATCACAACTCATATCATCCGACCAGACTGGTCACAAGTCCGACCGAACACGCATGTTTAAACAACACTTCTGGTCGGGTCTCCCCAAGGACAGGTCGATGAGAGGCATATCTTATCCTTGTGTGTGCACAATAACATGATATTATCTTGTTCTTTGCTTATTGTATTGTTATTATATTTTTGACATGTGAATGAGCCATTTTATGTGTTAATATTTATTATGCATGATCATGATTGTCTAAGTTTTTCACTAGGATTTAATATCGTATCCTGATACTGCACTTATTTATGTATTTTTGTTCTTTGAAATATATCTGGCCAGACATCACGTAAATCCGAACGAAGGTATATTTCCAATATTTATATCTGGCCAAGGCTTTGAGGTTAGGCTCATAAAACGTATGCTCAGATTCATTTCAGTATCGCTTTCTTAACAACTGTTGTAATAACATAGAGATGATTTATCATTTTTATTCATTTTTACTATTTATGTTTGTGATATCGTATGATTTTGAATAGATTTTGCATGTTATTGTATTATAATATGTATGGATATTTCCTTCAAGCATAAATATTATACTGACATAGTAAGGGACAATTTCGAACCCAAATACGTTTAAGGTCGGACCTTGCGAGAGGTGTAGTGCGACCTTAAATCATTCCTGATTTCTCGTACTGGGTGGCAACTCCCTTATTCCTCCTTTTAGATTTGTACTCTCTATGAGCTGCGAGCCCAACAGTGTAGTGGTCTCCGATGTCATAGGAATAACGGGAAATCGATTCGCTCATATACTTGGCAAATGCAATATTATGTATGGATAACAAGCAAACATGTGACCACCGTGCAGATGCATCAATCAAAACCATAAAGTAACGGAAAGGCCCACTTTGTAGATGGATTGGACCACAAATATCTTCTTAAATCCTTGGTAAGAATGATGGGGATTCAAGGGCAATCTTAGATGGAGATGGGTGTATCACAAGTTTTTCCTTGTGAGAAAGAGGTGCAATTGATCTCATCTGTCAATAGAACCTTTTAATTATTTAATTTATGCCTATTAGAATTTTCAATTATTATACGCATCATTGTAGCTCATGGATGACCAAGATGAATATGTCATATCATAAACATCTTTGGATTATTAAACTTCTGGTTCATCATTACATGACTTTCTGTTGTATTTATGATTGTATAATTCAATCTAGATGAGAAAATCAGAAGTTTTTCCAATATATATTTCTTATCTGAGATGTTTTTGGTAAAATATATATATTCTATATTATTTTCATCTAAAGTCTCAATATCATACTCATTTATACAGATATCTTTGAAACTTAATATATTTCAACTGGATATGTTTGAATATAGAGCATTTCCAATGCATAGTTTTGTTCCATTTACTAATAAGACTATGACTCTTCCAGAGCCTTTAATTAAGTCAACAAAATCGGATATAGTGTTATCTTTTCTTCACGTAATTTTACATCCAATAAAAATTTTCTATCTCTGAGGATAGTGTGCGTGGTTGTACACAGCCAAGCATACATCCCTATATTTATTTTGAAGAACATATAATTTATTTGTAGGATCTATATCCTTAAATAATAAAATTAATGTTAAACATCAAGTAAAAAATATCAAATAAAGTACATCTGATGTGATAAAAAATATATTCAAATAAAACTTTAATAAAACAAAATGCTAATAAGATTCAATAATCATAGATCTTAAACCATTCATAAAATAAAGATAAAAATTAAAGTTTAATCGCGAGAGACATTTCCTTCTCCAACTAAAATTAAAGTTTAATCGCGAGAGACATTTCCATCGCCAACTAGGTGATCAATCATTCCCTCTGGGTCTTCGAAGAAATCAGAGACGTCAAGATGAGTGAGATCTACAAGATCTGATCCATCTATAAAGTTAGCTTCAATCTCATTTCCTTTCTTTTTATTGGATGCTTGATAGAGTTCTACTAAATGGTCATCTACACGACGGATACATGACCGATGTCCATTTTTTTTTATTGAAATCATTGGATACTCCACCACCAAACCATCCCTTCTGGGCTTAAACGGAGCAGGTAAAACTCCCGGCTGTCCCAGACTTTTACAAGAAAAACACTCCATAGATTCGAATCCAGGACCTCAAGGTGAAATCCTGAGCCCTACACCACCAAGCCACGCCCATTAGGGACAACCAATATCCTTTTCCTCCACATCGATAACAAAATTGTTCATTATATTTTTGGTAGATTGTTTTTACACTATTCTCTTTATTTTCACTTTTATAGACATTCCACTTCTTGTGATGACCATCCTTTTTATTTTGTTATCCTGAGTTCTTATTGTTGGGACGGTTGTGGGACCTATAGGGTCGGATCAGTGTCCCGCGCAGCAGAAATGAGTCTAATCCGTGGTAATTGAGCATGGGTGTATTTTTAAATATTTTAATGGAATACTATATTCAATTACAATTGTATAGGGAAAAAATCAGGGATGAATCAGAATCTGGAAAAACCAAAACAGAAGAAAATTGGATCTTGTGCGTGGTGCGTGCCTAGCGCGCGTATGTGCAAGCTTATGCAGCTTACGCATGCTACATGCATGGCTTGCATATGCTGTGTAATCATGTGTAACTTGTTTGTGCATGCTGCGTTGCAGCGCACCCATTTAATTCATATTTTTTTTAAAAAAAAACCTTATACACTTTCAAAAACACCCAAAAATAATTTTAATTTCAAAATCAACCTCAACACATATTATACAATAATAAACAGACACACACACACAATATATATATATTTCTTTGAATCAAAACATAAATCAAAATAGAATCCCACAATGAAGTGACTCATGAATAATTCTAGGTCACTCAAAGGTGGTCAAGTGATTCTAGAATGGTAGTCATAGCTCAAATCTTTCATTTAGAGTTCCAAACTCTAATTTTATGTTTATGTCCAATATAAATATTTTGACCCAATCGTAAGCATATTGTTTTTATGCTTCCAAAGCATCTATACACAATTCATTAGCCTAATTTCAACTTCAATATATGTTATTATGTATCCAATACATAATACATCACTATATGTTTCACTAATGATAACTCAGTAATGAAAACATAGCTATAGAGAAGATCAAACTTACATAGTAAGGTTGATTCCAAGATCATATCTTCTTCTCATTGTTGAAATATTATAAATGATGGAGTTGGTGCTTGGAGTGCCAATCCGATTTGTATATTCTATTATTTATTAATAAAATAACTACATTTTTCATTTCATACATTATAATGGTATTGTCATTACGCGTATTAAATTGATGTATCGATATGCTAAGAATGACATCGACCTTAGAATAGTCTTGACACTAGGTGTAAACTATTCTTAAAGTAAATATTCCTAGTCGTTGGTTTTGGAATACGGTCGAATTCCTATAACCTAGAAGACTAGCACATGTCGTATATTGGAATTGGAGTTCCAATGGTTTAACGCGATGTACCATGAGTTTTGGAAACTCGTATAGACATGTGGGTATTCGTTGGAGCGAATAGTGAATGACTCATAGGTGAATCCTAATAGTTGGAAGTACACACCACCGTCAATAGGAATCTCCTCGAGTCGAGTAGCATATGTAATCCTTTGACTATAGGATATCATTGATTTTGTGTGAGATACTCCACACTTAGATGCCATGTATGTCAGAAACCTTTCATGGTCTGGCCTCTAGATGTTCGTTGGGTGTTGACCGATGCACTCAGTAATCAAGTGCGAAGCAAGATAGGATATGTCGGCCCATATGTATACCATAAGGGGTTTAGGTATCCATGTGAGTTAAGTCATGATTCTTAAAGACTTTGGCCAAAGCCGATCACCTATGGTGGATCGCATCAGTTGTAAAGAATCGTGGACATGTCAACATGAGATGTGCGCCTTGGAAACTTGCGGTATATTATATGTTTCCTAAGCACAACTCGGATAGCCTAAGACGGAGGGATTGTTAAACATATGTAATGACCTCGACTTGTATAGTTCAGAAAGGTCGTTCGTGTTCTTCGTGAATTCGGAGGTGGCCGAATTGCGTACATATTAGCTAGGCTTATATGACGAACGTGTCTGAACTTAGAGAGTCCCAATATGAAGTGTACTCGTTGAGCACTTGGGTAGCCGATTAATTTTGATAAAAGATAATATTCGATATTATAATTATCAACTATAATAATCAAGTGTTATTGGATAACATTGATTATTTACTTTGACCTAATTGAATTAATTGGATTAATTCATAATTACACATGGGCTTAATTGTAAAATCATAATTATCTCTACCATTTGAGGATATTATGGTAATTGTAAGTATGTAATAATAGGTGGTTTTGGCTTGATTAAATCATGGTGGCAAACATTTAACTAATCCATTTCCTAATCATTGGCTTGATTTAATTGGATTAAATCTAAGTGGGAGACAATGGAGATTAGTCACACCTAATTATACATATTTGGACAAATTAGATTAAGCCCACTTAAAAGTTGATTACAACTTTTATTAATTAAAAATTGCCTAAGTTTTGCTATAAATAGCAAGCTTTAGGAAGGTTTTAATTACAAGTTCAAATACAGCATAAGCAAATTCTTGAGAGATTAGCCTAAGTTATGGAAGTGTTTAGAGAAGCTTGTGAGGTCTCTACAACATTTCATCTAGGAGAAATCAAGATTGGATCTTGAAGTGAAGCTTGGGAGTATTGGAAATAAGATTGGACCTTGAAGTCAAGCTTGCACACCTTGGAGGTTCTCCAATAATTTCAACAAGGAGACGTAGATTGGATCTTGCATCAAGCTTACTAGGTAATATTTGATCTTCTCCAAAGCTATGTTTATTTGTGTATTAGATGCATGATCACATAGCTTCTTATGTTGAATAAGGCTAATCAAATTGTGTTAGGATACTTTAGAAGTATAAACACGACATGCTTGTAATTAGGTCAAAGATGTTCATGTTGGACATGAAATAATTAATTAGAGTTTGGAACTCTAGATTAAAGCTTAGAGTTATGACTACCATTCTAGATTCACTTGACCACCTTTAGGTGGACTAGAATTGTTCATGAGACATTTCTAATTGGGATTTTAAAATGGTTTGTGTATTGGATTCAAAATTTACGCAAATGTGTATTTAGAATAAATTTATGTTTTGGAAAAATATTTGATATTTTGAAAAACTTGATTTTTATTCTATAACATGTATTTATGTTGGTTTTGAAATTAAAAATAATTTTTGGGTGTTTTTGAAGTGTTTTGGAAGACCGGAAGCAATTAGGTTAATAGACCCTAATTGCATCAGCTCTCTGGAAATTCCAGAGAGCTGTGCATTTGAAATGAAAAGAAGTAGCAAACAAAAACATTAAAAAAAAAGAGGTGGCTGCGTGTTACAAGTGCCGCGCGCGCGTACGCGCACTGCGCGCGGTAATTTTATTTTGCTTTGTTTGGGAGCTTCCAGACTCCGATTCAGTCCCGGTTTTTTTCCTATACACTCGTAATGGAATATAGTATTTCATTAAATAATTTAAAATTATATCCATACTTGTTATCCATGGGTTAGACCCATTTCCGCTGCATGGGGCACCGATCCGACCCTAGGGGTTCCATATTGGATATGTATTACATGTTTTAAATTAAAACTTTGACCTAATTAAATTAATGACTTGATTGTCATAAATCTCCCGTGATTAAGTGATTACTTTTAAGTAATAGTATTAATAATGTTGGAGCATTATTGGATGGTCCATCTTGTCAATACGGAGATGAATAGGTTCTTACTACTTATATCCAATATCGTCATTAGTGTGAGGGTATAAGTGCTCTGAACTTAGGTCGCTCCGGTAAAATATTATTGTAGCGTGATGAGTTGACGTAGTCACCCAATATCGTCATTTGTGTGAGGGTGTACATACGAAGCTTATTAGTGCACATTGACAAGTACACACCTAGAACACGTCTTAATCCAATATCGTCATTAGTGTGAGGATAAGAAACGGTTCAAGACCAAACTAGGAGTCACATGAAGTGATTGACCTTTAAGGTCTACATAATGAGTTTACAAAGGCCAATATCGTCATTAGTGTGAGGCTGGAGTAAATGTCATGGGATCCACTTCCCGCTATGAAATTTTGATAGTCAAATTTCTATTTTTCCGTTAGGGAGATTACAGAATTACGTAAAGTAGTGGGAGGGCCACTAATAGATTTAAAATTCCATAATCAATTAGTATTATCACTTTTGAAATGAAAATTATTCTGCTACTACTCAAAGATGTTGTCTTGTAGATGGATGCCACTAATCCGTTGATGAAACTTTGGATTCCAATAAGCTAAAAGGAGCCGAGAATTATTTTGAATGGCAAATGAACATGCGCCTTGTCTTGGAGTATAAAAAGTTGACTTATGTCACGATCAATCCACTGCCTGTTGATATCGATCCTAACCTCCACTCCAGAAGAGCGAGAAACTTTTGATAGATGGAATGATGATAACCTGAAGGTGAAATCTACATCTTAGGATCGATGGTTCCAAATTTGATGAGACAGTAGATTGAAGTACCAGATGCTTGGAGCATCATGCGAACACTCAAGGAGTTGTTCGATATAAATCAAGAGATGGAACTTTATCGAAGGTCTAAGGAATTGTTCCGTGCTGAACTCAAGGAGGGAGAAGCTGTCAAAAATCATGTTTTGAACATGATTGACCAAATTCAATATCTTGAACGATAGAGCATTGTGTTTGATGAAAGGCTAGGCCGTAATTTGATTTCGTCTTCCTTGCCTGGT